>QLSR01000191.1:890872-903973 GCA_031780015.1 Citrullus colocynthis
AAAAAAAAAAAAAAAAAAAAAAAAAAAAAAAAAAAAAAAACCAATTGCTAATCGAAGGATCGAAGGAGCCACAGTTTTCAAAATCTTGTTTTGCTTTTAAAATTTCACTAGAAATTCAAGTGTTTCTTTTAGATGGCTAAAAACTATAATAGAGAAATTGAGAGAAGAAATATAAATTTCAAAAACAGAAAAAAAAAATATCATCTTCGTTACAGGCCTCGTTGATAATTATTTTGTTTTTTCTGTTTCTTTATTTTAAAAAATTAAGTCTATAAACATCACTACCAATATTGATCTTAATATTTTGTTATCTACATTTTAGAAGTATTTTTAAAATCAAAACTAAAATTTAAAAACTAAAAATTAGTTTTAAATTTCAAAAACTTGTTTTTATTTTTGAAAATTGGTTAATAATTCAAATGTTCAAAATAAGAAATATGAAAATCATGAGTAAGAAATTGTGAAAAGAAAAACATCATTCTCAAAAACCAAATGATTATCAAACGGTGCCTTAATTTTTAGTTTTTGATTTTTTAAAATTATACATATAAACACTACTCTCACCTCTAAGTTTCATTTTGTATTAATATTTTAAAAAATAAAGTCAAATTTTGAAAATTTAAAAAAATATATATAGTTTAAAACTTTTTTGGTACTTTTTGTTCTAGAGTTTGGCTAAAAGTTCATACCTTTCTTTATTAAGAAAGGTGAAAACTAAAAAATGGGAAGAAAATAATCATAAAATTTAAAAACGGAAAATTGGGACCTAAGCCTTCGTTTGGTTACCATTTTATTTTTTTGTTTTTGTTTTTTTAAAATTAAGCCTATTTCCTCCACATTTCTTACAATGATTTGCATTTTTCTTAAATACAATGGTTAATTCTTAGTAAAATTTCAAAAACAAAAACAAAATTTTAAAAGGTTTTCAAATTTTGGATTGGTTTTTTAAACAATTGGTAGAAACTAGACAACAAAGAAAGAAGCTTAGGGGTGAAAGTAGTATTTATAGATTTAATTTTTAAAAACAAAAGCAAAAAACGAAATGATTACCAAACGGGGCCTAAAATATTTTGATAATTGTTATGGACATATTCTATTTTCACAAGTTTTACTCACTATTTTTCAGTTATGTAATCAACTAATCTATAAATCTAATTGAAAATTTTGAAAATATATATTTTGTAAAAATCTTAAAAATTTTAATTTTTATTTAATTTTGTTTTGAATATTTTGTTATAGTTTTTTAATTTACATATAAAATAATGGGTCGTTTTCAAATATAGCAAAATGAGTCAAAATATTTACGAATATAACACAATTTGGTCGTAAATTTCAATTTTTCTTTTGGAAATTTCAATTCCTTAATAACTATATGCTACATAAACAAAGAAATCATGATAACTTTTCGTTAGATTTTTGAAAGTTCATGCAGGGTATTTTCTATAATTTAGCCTAACTTTATTTTGAAATCAAATTTTAGAACATTAGAATGAGAAAAATTGACGTTTTGGAATTGATTTTGATCCACAGGGCTCTACATGAGAAAGAAGAAAGAAGCAAAGGAAGTTTAAGCCGAACCCAATTCTTCGTTATAGCCTTCATTTGTAGCTTTGCTTATTATGTGTTCCCTGGCTACCTCTTCCAAACGCTAACCTCCTTCTCATGGGTCTGCTGGATCTTCCCAACTTCCATTCTGGCCCAACAGCTCGGTTCGGGCCTTTACGGGCTGGGCCTTGGGTCCATTGGGCTGGACTGGTCCACCATCTCCTCTTACTTAGGCAGCCCACTTGCCAGCCCATGGTTTGCCACTGCCAATGTTGCAGTTGGCTTTGCTTTCATCATGTACATTTTGACCCCCATTTGCTATTGGTTCAATGTTTACAGTGCTCAAACATTCCCCATTTTTTCAGATGGTTTGTTCACTGGGAAGGGTCAGAAGTATAATATTTCTGCCATTATTGACTCCAATTTTCACCTTGATTCTGCTGCTTATGAAAAACAAGGGAAGCTTTATATTAGTACTTTCTTTGCTGTTACTTATGGTGTTGGTTTTGCTGCTCTTTCTGCTACCATTGTTCATGTTGCTCTCTTCCATGGAAGGTACTTTACTTCATCCTCCTCTCAATCAATGAAACATAGTTCGTTATATCGACGGTTGAACAATAAATTTAGTCACCCAACTTTGATACTTTGATGTGTCAGTGTTGGTTATTTAGATTAGTCACCATCTCTTGACTATGAAAAGTTATTATTGTGTATTGACTAAAGATGATGTCACGTGACATGTCTAGTGCATTAATTTTGGTTGATCTGAATAAAATAACAAATGGTAGAAAGAACTAGACATCTGAATAAAATAACACAACATATGTAATATACTCTCTTTTCGAAGCAGTGTATCGTACGTTTATACGGTCCACTGTTAGCCTAATTGTTCACTTCTTTATACTATTTGTCAGTCATATCATGTAAAGTTAGACTAAAGTTTAAAGATAATGAATTGTAATTTAAACTCTTACCAATAAGTCTCTTTTAAAGTAAGATGACAAGTTTGATGCAGGGAAATATGGGAGCAGAGCAAGTCAAGCTTTGAAGAGAAGACAATGGACATACACACAAAGCTGATGAGCAAGTACAAACAAGTACCTGAATGGTGGTTTGTGTTGATTCTTCTAGGAAACATCGTGCTCACCATTTTCACTTGCGAATACTACAACGACCAGCTTCAATTGCCATGGTGGGGAGTTCTACTCGCTTGTAGCATCGCCGTTTTCTTCACTCTCCCAATCGGAATCATCACTGCCATCACCAACCAAGCTCCAGGCTTGAACATAATCACCGAGTACATTATCGGATATATCTACCCGGGATATCCCGTCGCCAACATGTGCTTCAAAGTGTATGGCTACATTAGCATGAGTCAAGCCATTACTTTTCTACAAGATTTCAAGCTTGGCCATTACATGAAGATCCCACCAAGAACCATGTTCATGGCTCAGGTAAATTCTTTTGCTTCCTTCATGACAAATCATAAAACAGAAGCACTTCCTAAATCTTGTTGTTTTGGGTGTTTAGGTTGTTGGAACCTTAGTTGCCAGCTTTGTGTACTTGGGCACTGCCTGGTGGCTTTTGGAAACCATCCCTGACATTTGTAGTTCATCTGAATCTTTCTGGACTTGCCCGTCGGATAGGGTGTTCTATGATGCTTCGGTCATATGGGGGTTGATCGGTCCTCGTCGGATTTTCGGAGACCTCGGTTACTATTCATCTGTAAATTGGTTCTTTCTTGTGGGTGCAATTGCTCCTATTTTGGTATGGTTAGCTATCAAGGCATTTCCACAATATGAGTGGATTAAACTTATCAACATGCCTATATTGATTGGGGCCACTGGCTATATGCCTCCAGCCACAGCTGTGAACTACATCACTTGGATTATTATGGGGTTCCTTTCTGGTTTTGTAGTATACAGATATAAGCAAGAATGGTGGAAAAGACATAACTATGTTCTCTCTGGAGCTTTGGACGCTGGTCTTGCTTTCATGGGCGTGTTGTTGTACTTCTCATTAGGGCTATCAGAAATCACCCTCGACTGGTGGGGGAACGACCTCGACGGTTGTCCACTAGCACAGTGCCCAACCGCTCCCAGAATTGCTGTTGAAGGATGCCCCCTCTTCACTTGAGGAAACAATCAGAGTGAAAAATGTAATTTGTTTCGTGGTTTCATCATTCTTGTTTTTGTGTATAATTGTACTTCCGTAGTTTGTCCATGAAATTATTGGCTTCTTATGTAATGAATTTCAGTGTAATTATAAGGTTCCATGCAGAATATTCTTTCAGCCTTGAGTTGCATAAACTTGTAAGTTGTAATTACATTAGACACATTGATAAAGCAAGATCTCCCTGTGGAAAGTTGATATTTATCTTATTCTGTATGGTATTACAGATTCCCATTTCCAAATAACCAAATCAAAATCCAAGATATCTAATGATTTCCCTTCCCAAAAGAATAACCTTGTTTCTACAGCAAATGTTTTCAGAATGGAAGAATAGAGGGACTCACAAAGGCATAAAAACAGTAAGCCTTGAACTCAAATTAACGCAGTAGTCTCCGAACCGATGCTACAAGCTACGTAAATATGTAAGTAGACCTTGATTTCTACAGCTTCAATGCATGTTTCGCCATGGCAAGAGCCCCTTCATAAGTTTGATTTCCACCAATAAAGCCACTCATATGAACAAACACACAACCAGGTATCCCAGACTCTTTTGAAAGTTCCTCATCCCTTAAACCTCGCCATTGGGCAGGCAGAGGCCTACGACTCTCAAATCTGTCAGGAGATACTGCCACTGCCTGCACTCGCCAATGTTTGCTTCTATCGTCCTGGACACCACAACATATTAGAACAAGAAATACAAAACATGTACTGATAATTTGATTCGTTCTAAACGTTGAAAGTTATACGTACTTGATAGAGCACATATTTTATCGAATTTTCAATCTTCAACTCCTGTTCGAGCTCAAATAGATGAAGTTTCCACTGTTGGGAAAAAGAAGATTATACAAGAAGTTCTTGATAAGGTAGATTGGTAAATGCAAATTGATTTAAAGAACGGAAATGTTTGGTTATAATCCAAAGCAATAATAAAAAGCTTTATTCATTGCAAAGTGCATATTTGTGGTCATATCATAACTTACAAGTACATCCATCAGAAATGAAAACAAACGATGGAGTCACAACAAAAACAAGTAAAACATAACAATTCTGAAAAATTCTTTCTACCAGAAGAGTTCATTCTGATAAGCTTAGGCAATGCCTGTGCATGTTATACAAGGAAAAAATAAAAATCACTCCATTAAAAGACAAGCTCATATAAGTGATGGAAAAGTGTGATGACTTTCCTCCGATGGGGCAACAAAAGTTACGCAAGAGCTCTCAAAGTAGATTTTATTTAAAAATGAAATAAATTGCAATTTCAATCACTTCTGAAAACGTACACAACAGAAAAAGCAAGAAGCCAACAAAATTAATGAACCATTACTAAACTGTAACTTTAATATTATTAAAGTAGTCATATGCTAAAAAATTCTGTGGCTCCTTATAAGTTGAGACTGTCTAGTATATTCATTAGTTCATTACCTAAACAGTAAGCTGGTCATACTATCTGATAAATAAAAACAAATAAGCAGATACATTCATAACCAAATGACCCCAAAAATAACCGAGATAGGAAAAAATGGTGAAACTTCACCTTTCAGTAATAATGTCAAAAGCATAGCAAACAAAACAAAGTGGTTAAATACGAGAAGTTCGAACCTCGCAGCAAATAAGTAAATGAAGAAAACGAGGGTTAAGCGCAAAAGAACGAGTGCTTACAGGGCAAAACATTGTCAAAACCATTATTTCTCCACTAGGGTCAATATCATGTCTTGCTGCAAGACATCCCATCACAATTGACCTAGCTGGTAGCCATGACTTTGCATGAAATCTAACACTCTGAAATTAAGCAAGAGTTAGGAAGTCAATGGAGTACTAAAATTTTAAGGAAATATAGAAAATGCGCCATGCTTAGGTTCATAGTTTTAAAAGATATTCATTGATTTCAAGAAACCTCACATCTAAGAACTCACTGCCAGCCAGAGCCATTGCTTTCTCGAAGGCCTTATTCTCATTCTCGGGTGACTGATCAGGGTCTATCCAGTCCAGATTCAGTCTCCCCACCCTTGAAGATAGGTGTGTGTTATTCACATATTTTGGTGGTTTGTCCGTATCATACTGATTAATGCCATTATCTACAGCATCAATTGCCTGACAAAATCAACGTGAATGTTCACAAGCTAAGACATAAACTAACTCGAGCTAAAAAACCTAGAGGTTAAAATTTCTATGATACTTAACAATGGAAACAAGACAAAAGGACCAATCAATGACTTGAATTTGCACCTCCATGAAACTTTTGTAAACAGCCAAAAATAGCCTGTGCACATCTGGATGCCCTTCATCAACTTGCAGTTCCTTCGCAATAATCTCCTTCCCAAAATGCTAAAGCAAAACAAAAAAAACAATGATAACCACTAAGCTCTGCGTAATTTAGCATGATAAAGTAGTACAAAAAAAAACTGACTAGAATATTTAGTGAAGTAGAAGTAAAAGAGAAAACTTGCATATATAATCATAAACTTAGTCAATTTATTACCTACCTTATAAACAAGACCAGCGCTGCTAAGCTTAGTGGAGAAACCATGGCCAAAAACCTCTTCAAACCCCTTTTGATGATGATCATATCGATCACGACTTGGATCATATACGCCCCCAACATCAAGAACAGCATCAAGACCTTCTAATACCTACCACAAAAGACACAACTCAATCAGAAATGCAATATCAAGACCATAAATTCCCAAACAAACACATAAAAAGGAAACAAAACAATCGAGACCCAGTTGAAAATACTCAATTCTCTCGCAAGAATCCCAAAATTTAAATTTAAATTCAAATTCTAGGAAATGTGCTCAAATATGAAGCAAAAACCAATAGTGTTAAACCCAACAACAACTCAATTTTCATCTTCATTGAACAAAGTTGGGAATGGGCAAAACGCAAACCTGGGGATCACGGGTTCGGACAATTTGAGCATTAGAGAACTTATCCGTCAAACGAATCATGAAGCAACCAAGCGCTTCATCGCAATGGAAGCTCCCATGGTGAGTCCCGACTCGCTTTACGGAAATGGAATCAGCAGGAGAAGCAGGGGAAAGGGAAGCGAGGGGAGAAGAAGCCATGAAAGTGCGCAGAAAGAAAAAGTTAGGGAAGGAGAGGAATTGCTTGTGGTTAAACCCTAAACCTCTACAAAGAATGACCATTGCCTTTGAAAAAAAAAAACATTAATGGGGCGTTTGAAGTTTGGTCTTTTGAGCTTCCTTGTGGACGTTTATGGCAGTTCCAAGAGAAGGGTCGATCTTCCATCGTGGGCTTCCGTAATAGAATGGCTATGGATGAGCCCATTGTTGCTGTGCCCCATTTTTAGGCTTTAGCGATAAAAGAAGCAACTTTAGTGTTCATGTATCTAATTTCCATCTATCATGTCGACTTTTCATGAAAAATGGTAAGAAATAACTCCTTTTCAGTTTTACTTTCTACAATTAGCTCATTTTTTTACGACCGTTAAAATAGTTTTTCTTGGCGGAGAGACAGGATCGAGTATTGAGATTTGTATAGAAAGTTAACCTTTTCAAATTGTACTCAAACTATCTATCCTTTTAGACTTTCTCAGTCAATCTCAGCCAAGATGAAGACTAAGATTCACATAATTTTAACAAAGCTTACTTAGTCTTCTCAAAAAAATTAAAAAATGGCACTATCAAATATTACAAAAAATTTAAAAATATAATTGGTAAATTATTAAGAGGTAAGATTTGGTATAAAATTTGGAAATATTATGTAATATTTGAAAAAAAAATAGGAGAATTTTAGTGTTCATTTAGTGCGAGATTTCACCAAGAGAAACCCCAAAACAATCGATAAAATGAAAAACTTAACTTTTGATTCAAATCTCGATGCTCGCACCAAGAAAAACTATTACAATGAGTTTTTAAAAGCAAAGCTAGTTTTGAAAGATAAAAACTTTTGAGTGCTAATTCTATGATATGAAAAGTGAATCAATATTTTCATAGTATTGTAAAAAATTTCCTTAAATATAAAAAAAAAAGTAAAAATTTATAGCGAATCATAAGCTTGTTTAAAACATAAAATCTTTATTTACTAATTTAAACATTTTTTTTAATTGTTTTATAATTTTTTTCAAAAATATTTATCAATATTTTCATTGATATTTTCGTAAAAATTGAGATCCCAACCTTTAAAATTTTGAGTGTATTTAGTTGTAAATTTGGGAAGGAGAAATTACACTAAGGAGAAAAATACCAATTGAATATGACTCAACAATATGTTTGATGCCAACATGAACATATCTCTACTGACATTATACAACTAAGAGATCAAAAATTTGATATCCAACCTTCTATATTTGTTGAATATTTGTTGAACTAAAAAAAAGTTATAACATCGAACTAAGAAGTTAGTAATTTAAAATTTTTATTTTCAATTGTTGTCGTACTAAAACAAATAAATAAATAACAAATTAGTTGTCATATTTTGCAGTTATGACAATATTTAAATATTCGAGTGTTTGTTTTGGTATTTTATGCAATTTTAATTTTACCCTTGTATTTCACTAATGTACCCTTTTTTATTTGAAAGGCACTAATGCACCATTTTTCCTTGTGAGTTTGGTATAGTATATGTTGATTATTTTCAATGGCTTGCTTTAAAAAAATAAATAATAATAATAAATTTTTGTGCTTAGTTTTAACATTGAGTCATATTTGTTATTAATTTGGACATTGATATACATGTAGCTGCTACAATGAGAAAAGGATTAAATGCTCAATTAGCTGTTTAGAAAAATTGTTCGAACCGTGGGGAATTTTGAAACTATTTATAAAAATTTATAAAATAAAATAAAAACTACTTTTTAGGATGCTTAAAAAATGCAAGAGATAATCAAAAGTACAATCTGCACCATAAAGAATTTCCTTTGAAATTTAATTTTTTTGAAAAAAATTAGATTTGAATACATATACTTGTTGCGATTTAAAGAAATGCATTTATTTATTCTAATCTAAATATAATTTCGAGATAGTAAGAGATGTGTTTATCTACTAATTGTTGTCATATATTTGGCAGGAAGGAAATTTGAATTATAAGGTTTATCTCATATCTATGAAGAATCATACTAATATAGTCACATTTAATTCACAAAACCAACCCATAGATTACTTGACCCAATTAGAAAAGAAATTTAAACTATTATTCTAATATCCACTGAATCCAAAAATTTGAACCCGTAAGTTAAAGTCTATGCCCAAGGCTAGGGGTAAGTTAAAGGTCTATTCAAAAGGCTACTCTCACTTATGGGTTTAGAGATGAGTGTCCATCCTCAGAACTGTGTCAATAAGCAATGATTATGATATCCACAAATCAGTATCAATGTCTAATTGGAGAGTGTTAGTCGCAAGAGTTTCAATATTAAACTTATGTTTCTGATAAAAGAGAAGTTAAATAATACCATTCAGTAACCTCAACTTAGCAATACAACGGCAGCAGTTGTAAGAATACTCAGGGTCCATGAAAATGGTAGCAACTGACTAGATTTGAAGGGACAACTAATTGTAATGCTACAACTTTAGTACTATTAGTTCCTGTATCCTTCTAGCAGAGTAAAGTTAGAACATATAACCTAATGATTTCTCCTTTGTTCCTCATTCCATTCTCCATTTGACTGTTCATTATCTAATGTCTCTTTAGAATCTCCCCATCTTCTGATCTTATCTCGAAATTGTTCCTCCGATGACGGTAGCTCCTTGTCCTGTTTTGTTCCACTCTTGAATGTAAAGTAAGATCACTCAGATTACAGATTACAAGATTGAACGGACGAATTACGTACTACAAAGCATATAGAGATTGCCTTTGTCTATGTAATATACAGTTTACCTCTTTGTATGGTCTTTGGGACCCATTGAAATGGTCTCTCCCTTTCTCGGTTGAAGAGATTTGCTTTGAAGCTTTCCCAAATATTTGCAAAGGTTGAATATCTCCATTTGTAATGCTCACTTCAAGCTACAAGTATATGTCAAGTTGTGATTATAAAAAACGTAGATCATACAAAGCTAATGCCACAATATTTCAATATTAGAGTATAGGTAGGCATTCAAAAATGTTATTGCACAAGATGTCCTGCCCAGCATTCTTAAAACCTCTAGTGAAAAGATCATATAAGGAAGAAACTTCTTGAAGTACCTGAATGTGAATAATGCAGAGAAGTATACTGACAATAGGAAGCCAGCTCTCTTCGGGCGACAACGATAAGTTTGACCTAATAACACAATGCAAAATCATGGTGAGAAGAATTGTTCATACTACTTATGTGATGAATAAAATTCGTTCTTTACATTCATTGTTAACTATGGCTAAAGTCTCAAACACACACAACAATCTAGTTTAGCTCAAACATATTCACACAACGGAGAGTTGAAACCTCCTAGCAACCACAATGCCACCCACCCCCACCCCCAATACAAATCAACTTCATAAACCAAAAGCAATCTTGAGTTCAACAATTGCAGGGTGAGGACTGAACTATCTACGTTTGGGATGGTAATCAATGCCTAATGAATCGGCTGAGCTATGCTTTGATTAGCATAAAATACCCATTAACAAGAAAATGACATGTTCTTCATAACCTCATGTCCATAAAATTTTAATAAGCACACTACTGAACCTCTTCTTGTAACTTTTTAAGAAATGACAGAAATCTCGTGCGGTCCGTATTCTGCATATTCTCCTCTTTTCATAGCTGATTACTCGTTTTTCCTCGACTTCTAGTTCTTAGAAATTTAAACAACTAGTTCAACTATACTACAGCTAGAAATTAATTCAAAATTACACATTTCAAAGGAGCAGAGACAAGAATAATCCAAGAATCGAAAATGACCTTAGGTAAGGAGCCAAATACACGATTGCATACACAGCATAAAGTCTTCTCCCAGAATCAAGCCACGCAAAAACCCAACTCTATCCAAATAATCAAAGAAGAAGATAAAATAAAATCTGAACAAAGAAAATAAATGAAACTAAAAAAAACTGAAATACACATACCAACCAATTGAAGTAGGGGATAAAGCTAATGATGCTCATGACGGCGAGCCTGGTATCGGTGGAATCAATGACGGCATCGCTCTCATCATCGGAAGCACCGTCAGCTGCCGGAAAAACAAGAGAACTGAGAATACAGGCACCGATCGCAACAGCAAAGGGTGCGTCGTTACCCAATTCCGCCCTACAAATCCCATTTCCGATCCTGCTCTGCGATCAAAGTGGGGTAACTTCTTTCACTCGGAAGAGCAATCAGAGTTATCAGAAAGAGGGGAAAAGAGGGTATGGAGCAAAATTTACCTGATTGGAAGGTGGTTTGAGGAAAGGATTTAAGGGTTTGAGATTAGAGAATGATGGTGAGAATGTGGAAGAGGGTTTGAAGAGACGAAGATTCTTGAGAGAAGAGAGATTGGAAGGGGAAGATGATAAATAAGCAGAAGCGAGAGTGATCATTGGCGTTCAAATTGATATGAATCAGTGAGAAGAGAGTGGGAATGAAGAGAGAATTCAGAAAGCGTTTGAGTGAAAAATCATCACTGGAAAACGAAGATAGCCATTAGAACTGTTCTTGGCAACTGTGCCAATATCCTCTTTCGGCATTTCCCCTCCCTTCTTTTCTATCTAAATTAAATTCCATTAATATAAAGTGGATTTTCTTTTTTTTCCCTAGTTTTGAATTAAGGCCACGGTTGCTCGTTAAACCTAATCTATCATCGTTAATATGAACGAACCTAATCTATCATCGTTAATATGAGAAGTGTGTTCTAATTGATTATATTTATTGTTTATGATATTCTATATTCGTAATGAACTGTGAGGTTTATCTCCAAATTTGTATAATCAAAACGATAATCTAATTGAAGAACTAAGAGTTCTCAATCTTTGAAAATTATGCATGACCCACTATCTTTACTGTCACCGTTATCATTGTTATTATCATAGTATGAAAATTATGAATCTGTCACATTTATTGTTACTTTTACTTTTTCAATTACCGTTATCATTAGGATCAAGTAATAGCGGTAACGATGACAACAATGGTAAAATGTGACAGATTCATAATTCTAAGTAAGTGCGATTAAAAGCAATCCAATTATATTTGTGAATCAATTCCATTAAGAATAATCTACCATCGGAATCTCATTACGGTTACACCAATTTTCATCATGGATTGGTAAATGTGGCCTAAGGTCATGTTTACGGTAAGAAAAAAAGTAATAGATGAATGGTGATCTAAAAAGTGGTCCCCAATGAATTAGGTTTGTTGTTGTTTATCTTGTGATCCGTACCTTATACATGGGGCCCACGGTCAATTTTGTAATTAAAAAAAAAAAAAACTCAAATTGATTAACAAGCGGGGGTAGTCAATCCATTTACGTTTCGAAATTACATTATCATGACTGTTATCGTTATTGTAAGTGTATTGTTACAGTATGATAAATATGAATCTGTCATATTTATTGTTATTATTACCATTATTGTTACCGTTTAGGGTCAAACGGTAACAATAAATGTGACAACTTCCTAATTTTAAGGAAACATGATCAAAGACAATCAAATTACATTTGCAATTCTGACCCATTATGATTGATCTATCAATGAAATTCCATTATGATTATACCAATTTTCATAATGAATTGGTAAGTGTGACCCAAAAAAATTGTATATCTATAAAATTGAGAGTTCAACATAGATTTAAAAAAAAAAAAAAAAAAGTTCAATATTAGGAATAAAATGAGTGTTTGTTTAGCTAAATGCTTAGCCTAAAGAACTAAGAGTGGGTTGGATGTGATGGCAAGAGGAGGTTCACCTTGCCAAAGGCACATAGCTTGTCTCAACCATTTGCAAGGACTTACATCTAGCTGTCTACCAACAAAATCATTTCAACATTCGAATTGAGATTCATCGTGGATATGAAATTAATTCAATCATTCATTGTGTAATGATTCTATCTGGTTAGTAAATATTACAATTAATGAGTCGAAAAATTAATTAGTCAAATGACTTGTCACAAAACAACGTTTCTATATAAATAAAATAATTACTTCTAAAATACTCAAAATTGTCTACTTTCTAAATTTTTACTAAAATCATTACAAACTCAAATTTTGAAGTGTTGGTATCTAACTATAACAACTCTGTGAAATTTTCTATTTTGCACACAATTGTTCAAAATTTTTGTTTATTTATAAATTTTCCGTTTTTTTTTAGAAGATTATAAACTTATTATTGATGTCAAGTTTTGGTATTATATGTTGAATACTTTTTATAGTACCCATTCCCATATAAAAAAATAATTTTAACAAAATGTAATTTTTATATTAAATTTAAAGTTTTTTTTTCTTTTTCTTTTTTCTTTTCTTTTCTTTTTTTTTTTTTTTTTTTTTT
>QLSR01000191.1:904335-917549 GCA_031780015.1 Citrullus colocynthis
TTTTTTTTTTTTTTTTTTTTTTTTTTTTTTTTTTTTTTTTTTTTTTTTTTTTTTTTAAGTAGAACCATTTAAACTTAAATGGAAGGACGAAAGTATTCAATTGAAATACGGGCGTACATGCACATATTTTTCAAAATTCAGGGATAAAAAGGTATTTTTACCGAATGAAAAAAAGCAAACCCAAAAGAAGCGACGCCCAGCTCCGATTGTTCCTCTTAACTTTTCTATCCCCTTCTCTTAAACCCATACACCGGCCATCCGCTGCCGCCGCGCCCTCCGTTACACTTCTCCGGCGGTCACAGTTACTTCCCAGCGCTGTTCTTCGGCCCTTTCCTCTGCTTTCCATGGCCACTATGGGGTTTTCATCTACCACTGAGTTCAATGGTTGTTTAGCTAATTTGAACATCCCTTATTCTCAGCCGAAATCGATCCCCACCCAGACGTTTTTACGCGTTCAGGCTCCAAAATGTTTATCCGGCGATGGGTCGATTCGGTTTTCAGTGAAGCCTAGAGGATTTGGGAAGATTGGGGTTGATTCTTCTTTACCGAAGAGGAATCTTTGTGTGGAGGCGAAAGAAGGCCTTACTTATAAGGATGCTGGAGTCGACATAGACGCTGGTACAGAGCTTGTGAGGAGGATTGCTAAGATGGCCCCTGGTATTGGCGGCTTTGGGGGTCTTTTTCCTCTAGGTTTGTTCATTTCTTAGCAACCTTTTTCTTAATTTGTAACTATGGAAGTTGTTTAATGATTCTGATATGTTTATCTATGTTGGCTTCGAACTGTGAAGTATAATTTGGTGTAATGGTTGAGTGTTTCAAAATATTGATTTTCTTACGTCATTGAACTTGAGGGTCTGATGGTTGCTGCTATTGACAAATAGTCTCTTTTTCTTTGCCTTTCTGTTTCTTTTCTTAATGAATTTTGATGCAGGTGACTCATATCTTGTTGCTGGCACTGATGGTGTTGGAACTAAACTAAAGCTTGCTTTTGAAACTGGGATTCATGACACTATAGGAATTGATTTGGTGGGCTGTTAATATGGATGACGATTTTCTTTAATTTTATACTGAATAGCTATTATCTTATGAGTAAGTGTTGTCCCAGGTTGCTATGAGTGTTAATGACATTGTTACTTCTGGAGCAAAGCCTATGTTCTTTCTTGATTACTTTGCTACAAGCCACCTTGACGTTGACCTTGCTGAAAAGGTAAGGATGAACGTTGAAATAAGTTGATTGGTCGAATTTTGCTTGTTCATATGAATCAATATATGCTATATAGCTTATGTGTTCTTTGCGTGTAGGTAATAAAAGGTATTGTGACTGGTTGCCAACAATCCGACTGTGCTCTTCTGGGTGGGGAGGTATGTTGATTATTTTGTAAAATTGTTTTGGTAGTAAAGAGTAAAGGTTCCCTTAGTATATAGTGCTCGTTACCTTAGTGTAAATTCTAGGTCGGATCAGTTTTCTTGTATTCAAGTCGATCACGAATGGTTCCTAGGTTTGCACTTGACAGTAAAGTTCATACACAAGTAGTTTTTGGTTTTGCTGGAGAGTGCCGTGGCCTGTGGCAGAAATATAGAATAGAGTGGCTATGAATATGCTGCGTAGCTTTACTACGACCTTACTTGAACGAAATTTGTTGTATAGGTTGTACACGTCCTTGAGTTCTAAGAATAGGCAGCTTGATGTGAACTTATTGTGCCCCTGCGAGACGCAGAATTTGTTTTGAGCTAATCTTCTAAAAAGAAAATTTCATACCGTTTAAGCTATTGATAGGATTTTTCTTGTTGCTTTTTTTCTGTCCTCTTGTTCTTTTCTCAGTGAGCTTGCTAACTTGATGAAATGTAAACCAGAAGGCATTTTTTTTCCTTTGTTTGTATTATTCCATTCAACCATGTTGAATACTAAATGCTATGATTTGTACATTTTCAGACAGCGGAGATGCCAGACTTCTATGCAGATGGTGAATATGATCTCAGCGGTTTTGCTGTAGGCATTGTAAAAAAAGATTCTGTTATTGATGGGAAAAATATTGTGGCCGGAGATCATCTTATTGGTTTGCCATCAAGTGGAGTCCATTCAAATGGATTCTCACTAGTAAGAAGGTTGGTCACGATATTCCTTCGTATCTTTGGTTTACACACTCATAATTGACAAAAATGAGTATGATGTTCTATAAATGCTTCATACTTTTGTAAGGGTTATCGAGGGAAGCGGCCTTTCCTTGAAAGATAAACTTCCTGGTGGAGATGTTACACTAGGTGAGGCCTTAATGGCCCCTACTGTGATATATGTCAAACAGGTCACCCTTCAGACATTGTTTTCTCTTTTTCCTTTTTCACACTTGAGGTTTGATTGACATCAAAATATTGCAACTCTTTTTCTCTTTGCAACCACAGGTACTTGACATTATCAGTAAGGGTGGGGTTAAGGGGATAGCCCACATCACAGGCGGTGGTTTTACCGATAATATTCCCCGAGTTTTTCCCGATGGTCTTGGAGCTGTCATTTACAAGGATTCATGGGAAATCCCAACTGTCTTTAATTGGATTCAAGAGGTACATGTGGTTTGTTTTTGGTTACCCTGAAAATATGATGGACTTAGTATCGCTTTCCTTGAGCTTATTCCTTTATATGTTATTTGTATATCTGTACAAACTAAATGTTAACGTTTGGATTTTGTTGAGTATACCAAAAAAGTGTTGGGAATGCGATTGGTTTCATTCATGAATGTTCGGTTTTTTTTTTTTTTTTGTTCTCTTGGTAACATATCAGGCGGGGAAGATCGAAGATGTGGAAATGAGACGCACATTCAACATGGGAGTCGGCATGGTTCTTGTAGTGAACCAGGAGGCGTCTCAAAGAATACTCAATGACAGTCGTGGAACTAACAGAGCTTACCTCATCGGAGAGGTCGTGGACGGAGAAGGAGTAAGATTTCAGTAATCTATCACTTGAAATTTTTGTAACCTAAAGTCTTAGTTTCAACCAGGAATTGAGCATTTAACCTATATGGATGGGTTATGAAACTGAAGGAGACATCTTTATGGTAATATGCTTTCTCAGAATTTTACCATGTTGTGTTAAATAAGTTGATATGTAGTGGCTGTTTCAACATTTTAATGGGTTTTTTTTTATCGAAATAAATTATCCATTCTTTTAATTTAAAGATAGAAGGAAAAAGGAAAAACTTAGTGGACTCGTAATTTGATAATTTTTTTATGTACTTTGAATAGTTGCTTGATAAGTTTGGGACCATAAGATATAATTAACTCATTAATATTGACCTATTAGCTAATATTGATATGCGTAATTTCTTTTTCCTTTAAAAAAAAATATTGCAAAATTCACCTTTGAAATATAGTGATAGTTGAAATTAGACCATCAAACTTTTTTCGAGCTTATAATACTTGTAGAAATTGAATCCACAAAGGATAAGAATTAAACTCTTAAACTTATATAAATGTTACATTTCATATAATTATATAAGTTTGAAGGTTCAATTTGACTCAATTTTAACATTTATTTTTAAAAATAAAAGTTTAAGGGTTTAATTGTAGCTACTACCATACTTCATATTTATGTAATAAATGTTGCATTTCATACAATACAATTGTATGAGTTTGAAGGTTCAATTTGACTCAATTTTAACATTTACATAATTTTGAGGGTTTAATTTTCAAAAATAAAAGTTTAAGGGTTTAATTGCAGCTATTATCATACTTTGGGTAGTTTGTGCAATTTGCAAAAAAAGAAAAAAAATCTTTTCAAAAAGATTTGTTTGTCATTAATTGGAATCTAATATTTTCATCCCCTTTTGCAGTTTTGCTTGAATCAAAACTTGCAAAAATATTTCTCCCTTACAAATACAAATACAATAATTGATGAAGCCCAAAAAAAAGGATTTTCTTTTGCTCAGTTGTGTAATAAAGAAAAAGAATTTTAATTAAAGAAAAAAAAATTAAGGCTCAAACAAAACAAATATTGAACTCTTAATTTAAAAAAAAAAAAAAAAATTGATCGAATATACAATTTATGATTTTTAAACCATTTAGACATTTTGTTATTTTTTATTTATTTATGTTTTATAAATTTTTCTATAGTACAATTTATAGTACAATTGAAATAATATGATTTCCCTCTTAAGTCAAGGTCGAATCCATGAAAATGTAAAAATATAGATATATCAACTAAAATTTAATAAAAAGAGTTAAATACGAGAATAGTCAACATGAATCTTCTCAATAGAAATCCAATTTTCTCAATAGAAGTCTCGTGCTATTTAAAACAAAGAAGAAAACATCAAGCCTCATGATCCTAAAAAAAAAAAAAAAAAAAAAAAAACCAAAAAAGGGCGAGAGTGAGATTAGACTAAAGCAGTAGAAGATGCCTAGTATCTCTTTTTCTTTGGAAGTAAAGCAAAGTTGGCCAAAATGATATTTGAAAAAGCAACAAATTTCAACCGTACAAAAAGCCCCACATTCTTCTTCTTCAATGTTACAAGCATCAGTTTTTTAGTTACTGAGCAAATTGAATCCCAATTCAATAGCATTATTTTTATAGTATCGCAAAAAAATGTTATGTACAACTACAACAAAATTTCATTTTTTAACATTCTCAACAACTCATAATTTTAAATTAAATTAAAATTTAAAAAAAAAAAAAATCCCGATAAAACAAAATTACTTATTTTTTTCTCAATGCTTCAGAAAATTCGTTTCCGTCTCAATGTTTTGGACTGGGCCGCCCTCGATACCAAGTATCCAACGCCCAAACACACGGCCCAAATCCCCAAATCTACGGCCCATCGGACCCCTTCCACCTCCATCTCCACCTCCTTTCCTCCGCCGTCTTCATCGTCATTATCGCCGCCGTCATCCTCCGATGAATCTCCATCATCTCTGCAACAACAACCACATCCCTCGCACTCACCGTCCACTTCTCGTCCCTCCGGAATCTCCTCCAGTCCACAGAATCCTCTCTTCTTCCTTCTCACTTCTAGAACCACCTTCTCACACATCGCTTCCTGTCCCTCCACATCCACGCAAACCTCCGCCGCCGCCGCCGCCGCTCCATCAATCTCAGATTCAAGCGTGCATCTACACTCCAATCTCCACTCTCCGTCGTCGCTCTTCCTAAAAATCCCCTGCACAACCTTCTCCTCCCTCAAATACACCTGAAACTGCACGCCTTCGCTCGCTCGAACTCGCTCCCTACTCCCAAACACCACATCCTTCTTCATCCTGGACGACGATACGACTCGATGAAGAGTGACGAACGCCGGCGAGTCCGGCCGGATCTTGAGGCCGTCGATCTCGAGGTCGGTCTCGTCAATGCGCGGGAGGTAGAAGAGAGTGAGCGACTCCGGCGGAGGACTTAGGGGTTCGAGATGGGAAAATCGAACGAAGAATGCCTTGATCTTGAGACGATCACCGCCGAGAATCCGGTAATCCGTGGATCTACACATCGAAATTTGGAGATTGTGATGAGTTGAAGCTTGATTTGATTATGAAATGGAGGTGAAAATTGGAAAGATTATAAGGAAATATGGGGAAGGAATCGGAGAAGGCGGCGAGATGCGTGATGGAAAAATTCCGCTGGTTTTGTTGGTTCAACCCAGGGGTGCGAGCACACGGGTTGAACGATGACGTGTACAAACGGACAAATTTTGGTGGTGAGATTTGCATTTTTTAACGAGTCAAAGTTTGTTTGTATGACAATTCTGGTGCTTTGCCGCGTATGAGTGGGGGTTCATGAGGTAGTAGTTGGGTTGGGTTGGATCGGTTCGGTCCCCTTCCTCTATTTTTCAAAATTAAGATTATGAGCATTTTAAGTCAAAAAATTATTTAAAATTTGCTTGATACTACATTTATAAATTCTAAACCTAGTTGCCCATCCCCATTAAATATTAGTTGTTCAATGAAAATGGGATTATATTCCCTATTTCTTTTTTTATAATTAATATTCTCCAAATTATAGATAAATTATTTTAAATGATAAAACTACTAAAAATACTTATAAATAATAGTAAAATAGCATTGTCTATCTGTAATAGACTATTATCTGTGTCTATTATAACACAGATAGATATTGATAGTAATCTATTACAATCTGTGAAATTTTGCTATATTTGTAAATATTTTGGTTTATTTTTCTATATTTAAAAATAACCCTAAATTATATAATTTATAATACAAATACATTAAGTAATACATATTTTAAAATGAATTGAGTTTATTATATGATATACTGCATCTCTAAATATTTTAATATTTATTTAATATAATTATGTATTTTAAAAATTTTAAATTTAAATCTAAGTATGATGAAAACATAAAAATGTTATTTTCAGAATTTGCACTGTTTAGATCATAGAATCTAAAAAAGTTTTCACCAAAAATAATAATAATAATAATAATAATAATAATAATAATTTAGAAACAAAAATTAGATTGTCTGCAAACATATATTTGTTGAACTCAATAACTCTAAAAATATAATACAAAATAATTGTCGACCAAACTGACCTAGATTTTTGCTTTTAAAGTAAAAAACTAAAATGTATGTACGTATGATTGTAATTTAAGTGAACAATAGTTTATAAAATTAAGGGAAGATATCAATTTACACCTCTAGATTTTGGGAGTTATATCAACTTATACCCTAATTCATACTTAGTTTGAAAAATATGCGTGAAACATATAATTGTTTCAATTAAACTTCTAAATCGTTATAATGAATTAAGTTAGATAATTTATTAAAATCACATTTGAACATCGTCAATGCATTCAATTCTTACTATGTGTGGACTTCTTCAAATGTCATATTAATAAAGTGGGCAATTATAACTAATTAATGCACAAGCAATTTTCAAAGAAAAACTTAATTGAGAATATAAATTGATTCACTTAATAATATTTAGGGAATTAAAATTGATACAACTCCTAAAATTAATAATATTGGTGTTTTCATTTCATGACGCTGATTTTTTTTTTTTTCGAGGACAATTTCATAGATATTGATATTTATATTGTCGATGTTTTTTTTTTTTTTTTTTTTTTTNTTTTTTCGAGGACAATTTCATAGATATTGATATTTATATTGTCGATGTTTTTTTTTTTTTTTTTTAATTTTTAAATCATGACATTGATTCTTATATTCTCAATGATTTTTCTTTCATCGACAGAAAAGTTGTAAAAACACAATTTTATAAGAACATTTGTATCATAATTAAAAAAAAAATTCAAAATTGTTGCTGCCAAAATACTCTTCTATGTCTATATCTTTTGATTGTTACTTTATTGATTCATGAAGATATATTCTGTTCTGTGTGCTACACACATTGTTTTCAGAAATTCAATGTTATTTGATTTGTCCACTCATAGATCAACTTTTCAGGCTATCTATGTGGATAAGATCACCATGAATCTTGGATGAAGAAGAATAAAGAAGCTACCAAGATATGTAATTAAATTAATATAAAGTCTTATTTGGGAACAATTTATGTGATATTTTATTGTTAAATTAGGGAAATTCTTGTGAATATGAGCATACATCAACACATATAGCTTTGTTGATATATATCACACACAATGGGCTATTTCTTAAACTTATATTTGGTTATATAGTTTTGTGGTTGATTTTGTGAATTTCACTAAAATATTTGATTATTTTGTACACATGAAGCAATAACTTGAGTACACTAGAGAAATTAGAATATTTATGATGAAAAATATGAAGAAATCAAGCTAGACGCTTGAAAGGAAAAATTGTGTACCGCAATTTGCAATAATCTTTTGTGCAATTGTATGCTTAATAATGCCTGACCAGTAGTAATTGTTTTTTTTTTTTCTCGTCAAAATAAGCCTAGCTCAACTAACATAGTTTTTGTACTATCGACCTCAAAATTAAGGTTCGATTCCTCCATCCCACATATTGTCAAAACAAATAATTCTTTTAAAGGTCCTTAGAGAGGGAGCTTAATTTCTTGTTTGCCTTTAAAAATCATAAGGAGATACTTTTTGATTTTAACTCTAAGCATGAGAATCAATTGAGCTCGAGATTCACTATACTAGAACATGACATCGTAATATACTTGCGGCTTTTTATGGTATAAAAATCATGCAATACTTATACTATCTAGTTCAAAGTTAGAAATTCAATTATCTCACTCCACATAAAATCAGTCTAATCAAAATAAAATTAGGGAAATTCCTCAAGTAATTATTTTGAGAAATCAAAATTATTGAAACTTGAAGAACTATCGTGGATGTGTACAGTGTATTTAAGAACAATAATTTTTATTTTCCTCATATTTGTGAATTTTCAAATTTTCTTTTTTCCAAAGTCATGAATATGATGATGATTTTTCTCAAGTTGTTGATTGAAAAATCATTGTCAAGATTTGGATGAATAACTGTGGTTGTGTGTACTAATGATCTTTGCCCTTTATTCAAACTTGATTAAGAAAATTTGATCTGAAATTTGTATAAATGTTCAAATCCATTGAAAAAAAAAAGAACTCTTAAACCTAGCCACAAAATCAAGCATGGAGAAATACATCTAAACAAAGCTAAAAATTTGATACAACTAGAAGGACCAATATTCAAATAAATAAATAAGTCAGTCATTGTTTGAACAAAAAAAAAAAAAAAAAAAATCTCAAAGTACCCTTTTCTTTTACAAAAGTAGAAAAAGATATAAACCAATAAAATGAGCTTATTCCAGTGGTAAAAGAGAATCAATTCAAAGTATTAGAAACATCAACAAATTGAATAAATCAAATGGTTTATATGTCTAAACCTTTAAATTTGATGTGCTAACGCTAACGGTTTAGTTTTTTTTTATTTTATATATATATATATATATACCTTAATTTGAAAGTAAAAAAAGAGTGTGAGTTACAAAAACTTTGAGAAAGTATACTCTTATAATTGAGATCCAAAAGTGTACATAGTGAATTTCTTTATGGTGTATTGTGATTTTCTTTTTAGTTTTAAGTTTTTTACGTAAATTTTTGTATTTTCTAGTTTTGTTGTTTTTTTTCTAATTTATTAATTATTTTTTTTCGTATTCTTGCAATAGTAATGGAAGGTTTTCCTCATACCAATTATAGAATTCATTGTTATTACAATAAATCTTAAATCGAGTCATTTGAAGTTAAACAAATTTTCTTATCGAAATTGATTAAAAGATAACAATACTCAAATATATTTTTAAATTTTGGTTTTTAATATAATTGATATGGCTAACAAAATGAAAATGAAAATGAAAATAAAAATATTATTTTTGACTTAAAAAAAGTGACAAAATGTGGTGTTTAATTCTCAATATTAGGCTGCACGGAACGAATAATGAAACCAATCCATCGTCGTCATAATAATTTTCTTCATTGGTTGACTTTCTTTTTACTCATCCCCTTTTGTCACTTCCTATTTCCTTGGGAATATTCTATGGTTGTTATATTGTATTACCAGATATTTATCATTACACCATTTCGGGCTCGTAAAGAAATGTTTTTCAAAAAACTTATTTTTATTTAAATTTTTTTGATAAAAATTGTTTAAAATACAATCTCGAATAGTTGCTAAAATATTCCAATTTTTTTTTAAAATGACTTAGTTTCTAAATTAAACACTTGAAAATGCATTCTAAACTCCTTCCATTATTTCAATATATATATATATATTCTCTTTATTTTTGTTAAAAAAAAACCTTGACAATTCTTTTTTAAACAAAAGAAAAGAGAAGAAAAAAGTGCACAATATCTGGATTTCGTTTTTCTTACCTGTGGAATTCTTCTTCTTTAAAACTAAAATGGCCCAAAAGGTGGGAAAAAACCCTACCTAAAACTTCTCATCCATGGATTAACCCACATGTTTCATTCTATTACCGAATGCTATTTGACTCCAAGAGAAATAAGAAATAATTATAATAATGTCGTTAGATTATGGGGGTTCTCTTAATAATTGCTAGATGTAGATTTAAAAATGTGTATATTCAAGATAATCATTAGATACAAATTTGAAATGTTTTTATAGTTTTTCTCTCCTACGTCAAATGGTATAAGATTGACAACCATATTGTGGTGGTTTCTTAGAGTAATTTCTCCTCAAGAACGAGATGTTGGTGTTGAAAATAACTTTGAATTTTTGGCCCATAACAAAAGAAAAATGGGAAGAGAGAAAGATATGAACATTATCCCACATTGGAGGATTTAAAAAGTGGTTTAAACACGAAGGCATAAAGGTAAACTTTTTAATTGTTATTGGGGTGGGAATAGGTACTTTCCTCACTTGTGTGTTGCCATTGCTGTTTGGGTAATTGTTTGAAACTGAGTTAATTTTTAATACCTTTCTGATCTTTAATATTAGCAATTTTATTACTATTTGTTTAAATTAATTCCAAGTCTTCAATTAACTCTAAAAACAGATTTTAATTCTTCAATTCTTTTTTCCTTCGGAGGTGCTCTTAGTTTTTGGATTCGTTTCTTTTTTTTTTTTTGGAAGTGCACTTAATTTTTTGGATTCAATTCTTTTTTCCTTTGGAAGTGCTCTTAGTTTTTGGAAGAAAGATACAAAACATTTGCTCTTCTTCTTTCTCTATTTTTTCTCTCTAGATCTATTTTTTCCTAAGCATTCTCCATCGATTCTAACCTATTCTCCGACGAGTGCACATTAAAGATTGAGAGTTGTGTAAAACTTGAAGAACAACCGGCTTTGACGATTTAATATCGATGTCGTACTAATATTGCTTTCAAGACATTGGATTGATCCACAACACGACGATCAGTTGGTTGGTTGGCCTCTCTTTGAAATTTGTGTTTGTGATTTGGATCCAATTGTAAAAAATTGGCAACTTATTCTCAATATTTGGATGAAGTGTGTTGGTCATGGTTAAGTTGATCCTATATGGGCAAGATAGTTGAATTATAACATCTTTAGGGGTACAATTGAAATGTTTCGTGATAAAGCTTAGGCACATAATAATAGAGGCATAGCTATGGTTGAAATTACCACTTTTAGTAATGTGGTACTTTGGTCGGTCACGTGATGTGTTGGATTTTTCTCACATGTGGAAGATTGATTACCCAAAGCCATAAAGACTTGCGTTGGATGAGAAAAAAAATTAGTGTCAAGTGAGATTATTTTTCGGATAGATCTTGCGAGGGTAATTTTGTTTAGGTTATTGATTCATATTTACATATTTTATTTTCGTTGTATTGAAAAATATTGGTTAAATTATACGTTTAGCTCTCAAACTTCCAAGTTTGTGCTTAAAAAGTTTTTAAATTTTGAAGTGTCTGATAAATTTTTGAACTTTTAATTTTATTTTAAAAAGACTATAAATTTTCAATTTTTTGTTTGTAATAGATTTATTGACATATTCAAAAGTAAAGGTCAAAGATTAATATTAGAGACATTTAAAATTAGACCTAATAGACACAAATAAAAAAAAAAAAATTCAATAACTAAACTTTATAATTTATAACAAAGAATTTATTATTGTGATTTCGTTTTAACATTGACCATATCCATGCAAATAAGAAAATAGTTTTCCTAAAACTGATAAAAAGGTTAAAAAGATGATGGTTTTACAAAAAAGAAATTTCACCTATTAAGTCATATATATGTTAGGTAAATGTAGTGGAAATTGTGAAAACAGACAGATTTATACCAATTGTGTTTATTTGCTTTTTAGTTTGGAAGAAACGATGAATTAATCATAAACCATGTAAGTTTTTTTTTTTATTTTTTATTTTTAGTTTCATCTAATTGGACATTAAATTTAGATAAATATTGCAATCTGTATCTTAAACTCAAATAACTTACACCATAATCACCTTAATTAAAACTCGAATATATGAGTTGTGATTGTTACCACCTGATTACATTGTCTTAAACAAACTTAAACTAAAAATTTATCTTGTGAGATTCGACTCTTAGAATACTCCAAGATTTATTATTTCATTGATAGTGTGTGCTTACATTTAACCCACTCTTATCTATATTCTAATTATCTTACCTTCACATTTGGTAGATCATATCTCATAACGCTTATTGATATATTCACAAATTTAAAATTTAATTGATTCATTAAATATAAAATTGAATTTTTGTGTCTAATAAGTTTATGGATTTTTAAAATGTTGAAGACGTCAAAAATCCTAACTATTAGACAAAAAATTAAAAATTTAGAGATCAATTAGACACATAATAAATTGTGTGTAAGGACCTATTATAAACACATTTTAATGTTTAGATATTAGATAGACACAAACTCGAAACTTCGCAAATTGAAATTGTAAACTAACTTAGAAATGATTATATTTATCTAATTATATAAAGCACAGAGCGAGGATCAATAGACTTTGCTAAATTGGTACAAAGCCTGAAAAGGTCAATTTCTCCAAATTGATTGAAAATGACAAGGCCTATTTGGTAAGGTGTTTGTTCAACACATGAAGAGTCGAGGGATAGCGATGACTTATATTTGCTAATATCCCAAATATCACAATAATAATACAAACCATTAGGTTAAAATGAAACCATTTCTTTAGTATAAAAGTTCTTATTAAGGGTTTGATGTTATTCTTAAAAAAATAATAATTAAATAAATAAATCCTTCAAGAACTAACACGAGCATAGCTCACTTGTTACATAAATTTGTACTATCGACTTCAAAGTTGGAGGTTCGATTATAGCTCCTATCTCACATATTGTAATAATAATAATAATAATAATTCAAAGATTTATTAGTCCATTTAAACCTAATTTAACATATCAAAAACATATTTTATAATTGTTATCTTTATATTGAGTTAAAATTATAATATTTGTATTAGGTAAATGAAGAGATCTTAAGACTATGCAAGCATGGTTAGGAAAAAATATGTTTACATAAGTTTTGTTTGGTTTACTTTGCACATCAATATGCTTCTATAAATACCAAATAACTATATAAAGGATGATTATTAAACTCAATAAACTAATAAGCTAAAGTTTAAATTTGTATTTAAAATAGTACTACTTGCCAATGGTTGGTGAAATAGTCGTTGACGATGGTTGGCGATGCCGCAATGGTGAGGTGGGGGTGGGCGGGAGAGAGAATCTAGCCATCACGATTAGTTGCTGCAAGCAGTGGGGTAACCATGGCTACAGGAAAGTAAAGGTAGTGTGTGAGAATATTTTCGTCATTTTCATATATATAAAAA
>QLSR01000191.1:917966-946146 GCA_031780015.1 Citrullus colocynthis
ACCCCCCCAAAAAAAAAAAAAAAAAAAAAAAAAAAAAAAAAAAAAAGGAATCCTCAGCTAAACATTCAATAATCTTTTTTTTTTTTTTTAATATAGTTTTCGGATTCAAGTGTTTCATTCAAAATAATTTATTTCTCCAACTCATTTCTAAAAAGTCATTTTTGATAAAATCTATAGTGTCTGGAAATTTCTAAACACTATAGATCTTATGAAAATGACATTTTTTCCCCCAAAATTAAATACTTGAAGGGACAATCCAAACACGCTATAATCTAAACTCATGGTTGGTGGGTGAGGCATATGCTTTAAGGTGTGTTTGGATTGAGTTAAAGTTAAAGTGTACCACATCTTGTCGAGGGCATATATGAGAGGAAATTTGAAATATTTAGAATCATTTTTATCATATTTAAAATCATTTTCAAACATGTTTTTATTAACTTAAAGACAGTTTAACTATTTGATTTTACATTTTCAAATATAATTTTCATTTGTTGAAGAATTTAAAATCACTCCTAAACCTAGCAAGTTGAATGCGTTAGAATTGAATTTTTTTTTTCCTTTTAAGATCTATAAGACATAAGTGAAATTTTATAAATCAAATTTGCAATGAAAAAAAGAAGAAAAAAAAAAAAAAACAGATTAACTAACGAATGATTGCATCATCCTCTTTAGTGACTCAAACCGTATCCAAAATTGTGTCAAATCATCATGGCTCAATTTGGGGAATCAATATATCTCTCTTTAATGGAGAATGTTAGACATGAAACATAGACAGATATCTTTAAGAAAGTACTTCTTATGTCCATACCATACACGTATTGTTTTTATAGCCATTAAATATATAATAAAAAAATCGTTTTTTATTGCTATTCTAAGTCATAATTCAATAAAGAATATATTCTCAATTAAAAGGTCAGATGTACGAATCTTTCGCTCCACATACAAAATCAAACTAGGAAAAAAAAAAAAAGAAGAAGAAGAAGAAGAAGAAGAAGACAGACGACTTAATCATTCAAGTCAATGATGGGGCATTCTTTGTTCTCTTTTAAAGTTGATTTTACCATATTCCCACTTGAATGGAGTAAAATTTTTTCCACAGAATTTTCTCCACTTTAATATATGCAATGGACCCACCAAAGAAAATGAAGCCCTTACATCATTGGTCTATTGAAGCCCATCACAAAGATAAGGTTTGGCCGATGTAAAACCCAATCCCATATTTTCTCTTATGAAAATAACCCATTAAAAAAAGAAAAAAAAAAAAAAAAAACCCTTCAACACACTGTCTCTCAATCAAACCCCAAGTAATAATTTCATTTTTTCTTAAATAATCCCTATAACTCCAATTTAATTTCAATAAGCATCTTAATTTGCTTGAAATATAAACAAATATTGGTATTTTTGGACATAGTTCATAGCCTTACATTCTAGATTCTACCAAAGCTTAGAAGCCTTTTAAAGCCGAAGAGAATATAGAACAAAAAAGTAGCCATAGAACAACTAGACCCCTCAAACAAATGCCTATAGTGGCTGTCAAATTGCTCCCAAAATGCTCTTCTCTTTAGTCCTTCCATCTACACGTGATGAAACAAGACAAAAGAATCTATCTATATATATATGTTTCCACAACAACTCTCACTTGTTCATAGTAATACACCATGGCGGCAGAGATTGCAAAGGAGTCATCATCGTCGATGGAGGCCAATCAGACCGTCGTTGAAGATGATGGAGAAGCAGGCAACAACGCACAATGGAAGAAGTTTCAACCATGGACGAGACAATTAACATTGAGAGGAGTGACAGTGAGCATCATTATTGGAAGCATCTATAGTGTCATAGCCATGAAACTAAACCTCACCACCGGACTAGTCCCGAATCTCAATGTCTCTGCGGCTCTTCTTGCGTTCGTGTTTGTCCGAACATGGACTAAAACCCTGCAAAAAGCTGGCTTTGTAACTAAACCCTTCACTCGTCAAGAGAATACCATGATCCAGACCTGCGCTGTCGCTTGTTATAGTATTGCAGTTGGAGGTAAAATCTAGATTATGGTATATTATGCTCCTAATTATTTTTTTATACCCAAGCATTAGAAGGAAAAATGCAAGTTTTTTATTTGAAAATACAGGTGGTTTTGCTTCATATTTGTTGGGGATGAATAGAAAGACATATGAATTATCGGGAATAAATACGAAAGGAAATTTTTCATATAGTGTGAAAGAGCCAGGATTGGGTTGGATGACAGCATTTCTTTTTGTTGTTTGCTTTGTGGGTCTTTTTGTTTTGATTCCACTTAGAAAGGTCCGTCTCTTCATCTCTTTCTTCCTTCTTTTTTTATATGTTACAATGATGATGAAAAGGGAAAGTATATATGCATTACCATACTCATTTTTCATTGTTAATTTTAAACACACCCCCCCCCCCCCAAGGTTAAAGTTTAATAATTGATTCAAATTCCAAGATGAAAACACTCATTGAAGGAGATTTGTTTGTTTTTTATTGCATAATATTTGGAATATGTATCCTTGCCCATCAACTAGACTTGAAAACTTTTCTTAATTGTTTCTTTCCATTTCTCAACTAGATTTGAAAACTTTTCTTAATTGTTTCTTTCCATTTCACTTTCTCATGTATAGGGGCGTTTAGGGAAATAAGTTAAATTGAAAGGTCTTGTGAAGTTAGAAGAATTATTTAGTTATGGAGTGCCCACAATGTAAGAAGTTAATAAAATATGAAATTGATGTTTTTTAGTTATGGAGTCCTCAAATTCCTTTAGTCAAATAAGGATGAACAAGGGGTGCAGTTAATAACTCCGACCCTTTATATCAAAAACTCTCTTTATAGCATTTTATATAAATCTTAGGTAATCTATTTTTTTAAAGAAAAAAATAGTACTTTTTGATAGGTGAGTTATCTCTTATCAACCTCTATTGTATCTTAGCAACGATTAAGTGTAGTCTAAGTTGCATCTAATACAATTTAAAAAAAAAACATTTAAAAATAGATAATTAAACGTAGCCCGACAACATCTAAATATTTCTATAATATCTTTTATGACTAGGAAAGGGCAAGTAATTGTCAAATTCTTAATGATAGATTATTATTCTTTCCAAGACTTGATAGATTTTACATAAGATATTTGTTAAATACATAACATAAAATAAAATGAAAAGCATAAAGTTTTGAGATGTTAAAAGGTTTTATTCTAGTGGTTGGTGGTGCACAGGTAATGATAGTGGACTTGCAGTTGACATATCCTAGTGGCATGGCGACAGCAGTTCTCATCAATGGCTTTCACACTCAAGGCGATGAGATGGCAAAGTAGACTTTTCCAATCTCAATATTTGTTTATTTATCATTTATAAAATTTAAATACTATTTTCAATCCCAAAATTTTTCATTTTCGTTCAATTTGTCTTTAAAATTTCAAAATATCTATTTTAATTTTTTAAAAAATGACCATTTTTCGATCTCTTACAAGTGATAGTACAGGGGCTATTTTAGTCCAAAATTCAAAGTAAATATCAAAATAAAATAAATATTTTAAAGATAATATAAATCAAAATAAATCAAAGGTATAGGTATTTAAACCTTCCTTTTTTTATTACGTTCTCTCTTTTCTTTTTTTTTTTTTTGTTAAATTATAAATTTAATTTTAAAAATTTTCTTTTGGTTATGTTTAATAGATTCCTCCAAACTTTAAATTAATTTTAATAAGTTTTTGAATTTTCAAAATGTCAAAATAGTCTTTAAAATTTTAATTTTGTATCTAATAGGTTCAACAATATTTTTTAAAGTTAACAAGTCTATTAGACATCAACATAATGTATATTAAACTTTTAATTTTATGATCAAAAAGATTTGTGAATTCTAAAATTTTTTAATAGCTAAAAAATTTATAAATACAACATTTAAATAAAGTTTAAAAATTCATTTAATATTTTTTTACATACACAAATTAAAAAAAAAAAAAAAAAGTTTAGCCTGGAATTTAAAGTATTTTGTACTTAGAAAGAGTTGGTGTTAGATATGGGGAAAGTGCTTACGAATTATTTGAATTGGTGACAGGAAGCAAGTTAAAGGGTTTATGAAGTACTTTTCATTTAGCTTCTTATGGGGTTTATTCAAGTGGTTCTTTAAAGGCAAAGAAAAGTGTGGTTTCTCTGAGTTCCCCACTTTTGGACTCAAAGCTTGGAAGCAAACGTACACTTCTTTTTTCTTCTTTCTCTGTTCTTATACTATATTATTGTTCGTTTTGTCTTTTATGATCATTCACGTCTAAAAAATATTAAAGTTATAAAAATACTATTATTTTTTTTTTTTTTTTTTTTTCCACTTTCTACCCATTATTGAAGTCCTGGAAAACTGAAGTAAGTTTATGAAAATTAAGAGAAAAGTATTGGTATTAATTAATACAATAGTTTAAGGGTTTTAATTAATACAACTGTATAAATTGTTTCTTAAAAAAAAAAAATATGAAAAGCATAGTAAAAAAAAGAATAGACAGAAAATTTGAAATGAAACTCTTATGAAAGGAGGGTTTAATTTTTTGAGTTTTGTTGTTGATAAAGTGAAATTAATGAAAATTTGGCAGATTCTTCTTCGATTTTGACTCAACTTTTGTGGGAGCAGGGATGATTTGTTCCCACTTAGTGAACTTGTCTTTACTTCTAGGAGCCATTCTGTCATATGGCATAATGTGGCCTCTTCTTGATCGACTCAAAGGCCATTGGTACCCTGAAAGCTTAGAAGAAAGTGACATGAAGAGTTTATATGGATACAAGGTTTCTTAATTGTCTATCTGGATTTGGATTTATTTTTTATTATTATTTTATTTTATTTTTTTTTGGAGTGGGTTTGGAATGATACTTAAAAATAGTGCTAATTAACTGCAAAAATTAAAGTCATGATTCCAACTTTTCAGGTCTTCTTATCTGTTGCTCTGATTCTAGGAGATGGACTTTACAACTTCATCAAGATTCTTGGTTCAACAATCTTAAATGTAAAAAACAGAGTGAAGAAAGCAAAATCAGGTTGTTCTTCTATAACATATTCTTACTTTGTTTAAGCGAGTTTTAAAGGTTGTTGTTGTTGTTATTCCAACAGGTTTAGATGACAAACAGAAACCAACAACCGACGAAAAGAAAGACGAAATGTTGTTAAGAGAAAACATCCCATTGTGGGTGGGACTCATCGGCTACACAACCTTGGCCACAATTTCCACCATTGTTATCCCTCAAATGTTCCCTCAGCTTAAATGGTACTATGTCATCACTGCCTACATCCTCGCCCCTTCCCTCGCCTTTTGCAATGCTTACGGTGCCGGTCTCACCGACATCAACATGGCCTACAACTACGGCAAGGTTGCCCTCTTTCTCCTTGCCGCCGTCAGCCCCAAACACGACGCTCTCATTGCGGGCCTTGCTGGTTGTGGTCTCGTAAAGTCTGTCGTTTCGGTCGCATGCATTCTCATGCAGGATTTCAAAACAGCCCATTTGACCTCCACCTCCCCTAGAGCCATGTTTGTAAGTCAATTGATTGGGACCGCGTTCGGATGCGTCACGGCGCCGCTAAGCTTCTTTTTGTTCTACAAGGCATTCGACGTGGGAAATCCAGAGGGGGAGTTCAAGGCGCCATACGCTTTGATATACCGGAACATGGCGATTCTAGGAGTCGACGGAGTTTCGGCTTTGCCGGAGCATTGCTTGCAGATTTGTTATGGGTTTTTCGGGTTCGCGATTGGGGTGAATTTAGTGAAGGATTTTGGAGGTGGGAGGGTTGGGAAATGGATGCCATTGCCAATGGTGATGGCAGTGCCATTTCTTGTTGGTGGGTATTTCGCCATTGATATGTGTTTGGGGAGTTTAATTGTGTTCATTTGGGGTAAAATTAATAAGGAAAAGGCGGAGATGATGTTGCCGGCGGTGGCTTCCGGCTTGATTTGTGGGGAAGGCCTTTGGACTTTACCGGCCTCTGTTCTTGCTCTTGCTAAGATTAATCCTCCCATTTGTATGAAGTTTGTGCCCTCATAGCTTCAAATGAAGCTCTAGTTTTTCAAGTATTCCAATGATCACTTACACAATCCTTGTCTAAATTTGTAAGATTTTGTAATTCCAACTATGTAGGATTATGTTCTAGAGTTAGTTATTTGAAGTTGGTAGGTTGTGACTATTGTGTTTGTTTAAATTCTAAGTATGTGACAATCATAGATTTTAATACTAATGGTTATCTTTTGATTCTGATTTTGAAATAATTAAATAATAATACTATATGAACAATTGAGTTAATTAAAATAATCTTATATTATACTTTTGTTTAGAATATGTGAGATATAAAATTAAAATATTTTCATATTGGTTTCCTATTATTACATTTTTACGAAGATAACATTACAAACACAAATAAATATTGTTTGTAAGAAGTTTAAATTATTCAAACAAATTCTCTAGTAATATAAGCTGATTAAAGTATTTCCAAATAAGATCGGTTAGTGGTGTACATAAAGGTACAAAAAATCGATCTAACTAGTCGAAACAACTGAATCGACCATGATTGGTCCGGGATGTGCCATGTTCAGTTGGTGGCCGGTTTCTCCACCAGACACCCCCGACAACCATAGTGTATAATTGGTTTTTCCCTTTTTTTTAAAAAAAAAAATTTATCTATGTATTTATTTTCTATATCCACAAGTGACAAGTCCATGGAGAAGGAAGTTCTTCATCCACAAGTTCATGGAGAAGAAAGTTCTAAAGAGGTGGGGCCTAAAATAAAATAAAATAAACCAATAAAACTGACCGACTGGTTGACCAATTGTCAATCGAATTTCAACCATTTTTTCTAGTCGATTTTCGATTTTGGTTTTCGCCCAAAACCAACACTGACCGACCGATGTACACTTCTAAGATCGGCACAAAATGGAACAACTACTTGACATATCAAAAGACAAGTTGTAAAATATAATCATCAACATCTTTGCTTGTAAAAGAAATAAAGCCAAACCCAATGCACTAACACATTAAATTAGCAAATCATTCTTGACTAGTTCTAATTTAGCCTTATTAGCTTATAAATTTGATTTAGATTAATTAGTTCTAATTAAATAACACTTCTTAAAAAAAGGTGTGAAATACCTTGGGAAGCATAAAAAATGGATTATCTTCGTTACCATGCCTTAACTTCTGTAAACTTTTAATTTAAAAATTACTTTTAATTAAAAATAGGTGACACACCAGTTTTTCATTAGTAATTAAAAAAATATATTTATTGAGAGATTAAGAATGCTAATAAATATAAACTATAGAGGCAAAGTTGTTAAATTTACTTAGACTCAAATACAATCTAAATCAAATCTTAACGACTAAAGTGTATTTAAAAAAAAAAAAAAAATTTACAAACCCATTGTCTACAACCTTTTTAGTAATGTTACTCTTAATAGCTGGTGGTATATAAGAAGAAATCAAGTCCAAAAAAATTATATTTAAAAACAAGAGAAAACGTTCAAATTAAATTAAATCAACATAATTGTATGAAATGGAAACCATGACACATGACTTTGAAAATTTTGAACAAATTAGTTTACCTAACAAAAAAATTTACTTAACATAACCATCACAATAAGAATTTTTCTTAATAACAAGGGAAGACAGTTTAAATTTGTTTACCTCTCTTTTTAATTTGTTTCAAATAGTATTAATAAATTATTTTTCATACATCCAACAACGTAAACTCGTTCAAGATTATTCCATCGTTTCTTTTTCAATATGTGTAACAATAAACAATCACTTAATTTTATAACAATTTTCACAACCGCTGAACTTAATTTCGACATAAAATTTCCTTTTTTGGCTAAACGATTTTAGTACATCGATGAAAACAAATTAATAAAATATGTTTGAAGGTTTTTTTTTTTTTTTTCCTCTCTCTCTCTTATTCTTTTTCAATAATAATATTTTGTTTTTATTATAAACTATATTGGTTTAATTAGGTTAACATTCTACCTAAATACTTAAAAAATGCACCACTTTGTTTAGCTAAACAAAAAAAAAAAAAAAAAATCCATTTTAGCTGATCAACCTCCACCCACCCACCTCACACTTTCACAAACACAATATTTAACCCCAAAAAACACAAAGCCCTATCACCATACAAACAAAGAGAAAACAAAGCAAAAAAAGGGCAAAAACCCTTCTCCTAAATTATTCTCAATCTTCTTTGATCAATGGCGACCGTGATTCCTCGAAAAGACGAGCGAGCCGGAGCAGAAATCGTATACGGACACGAAGAATGCTACCGACAATCGGTGGAGCTTCTAAAGGAACTCGGTTTCCCGAGTGGCGTATTGCCCTTGCAAGAGTTGGAGGAGTGTGGGATGGTGAGGGAGACTGGGTTCATTTGGATGAAGCAAAAGAAACCCTATGAGCACTTTTTCGAGACTACGAAATCCCACGTTGCGTATGCGACCGAGGTGACGGCATATGTGGAGAAGTTCAAGATGAAAAAGATGACGGGCGTGAAGAGCAAGCAACTTCTTTTGTGGGTTCCTATTGGGGAGATGAGTATTGAAGTTCCCAATAGGAAGAAGATTTGTTTTAGAACTCCTGTGGGAATTGGGAAATCGTTTCCTGTAACTGCGTTTATGGTGGATGAAGAGAAGAAAAAGTATTTGGAGAAGGTTGAGGAATGAGCTTTTGTTTTGTTTTGTTTTGTTATAAATTGTTCGAATTGGATCTTCAATAATTTCTAATTTAAGCCTGTATTTGGAGTTAATTAGTTTTTGATTTCATTGCGCAATGATTATTTCGTTGATGTTTGATTATGTTTACCAATAAGTTCGATTCAATATTTTAATTTGGACTTTTCTTTTAGTGTTGTGATTTTGAAATGTTTAAGGTTTCCATTTGGGACTTGAACTAGTTTTTGGCTAATAATAATTTGGGTTTAGTTTAATATATCATTTTAAAGTTTGAATTTGTTTAATTAAACCTCACAAATCATTTTTATACATTGCTTTTTATAAAATCAACTTGTTTCCTCTCATTTCTTATCCTACCAGGATTAAAATTTGAACGTCGGACTTTATTAAAAAGATATAAAATAAAATATGTCCTAGTTAATTATTGAACTAGGTTGATGTTAATTAGCTAAGGTCTCTTCCGAAAATTAAGCTGAAAAACACTATTTACATGCGTATATTTTTTGGGGTTCTGTGTTTATATGTTTTTTTTTTTCTACATTTTAAGAATGTTTTCAAAAGATCTAAATCAAATTTATTAAAAACTAAAAAATATATAATTTAAACTTATTTTTATTTTTGGAATTTGATTTTGAAGTCAAATCTTGAATTAAGAAAGATGGAAGAATTCCTAAGAAAACATGTACCATGTATGACCAAATAACCATCAAATCAAAGCATAAAAAATTTAGTCAACATCATGCAAATACGAATGTACCGTGTATTCAATATGCATGATAGCAACACGAACGATCCATGAGATTTGACCAAATCATAAAAACTAAAATTGAAACTTTTAAAATCATAAGAACCAAATTGAAGCTAAGCTATAAATTCCAAATTGAAACTTTTAAACTACAAACAATAAATCCACCAAATTTAAACATATCTTTAATCTATAAATTCAAAATATATAATTATTTTGATGATTATGAGCTATTTTTATGTTGCATTTCTTTGATTTTGATCGATCTATTGATCTATCTACCTATTATATATCCATCTATCTATATAAAAACGAGATAGTGCATAAAATGGTTTCATTATGATTAGGAATTAGATAAATCAATAAATCAATTAAGTGACTTCCTCAAGTGAAAAAGAGAGGCTTATTTAATATTTCTCTTAAAGTTTGTACCTAACAACTTCGAAGTTAGTAGTTTAATTCTCTCTTCTTAAATATTATAGAAATAAATAAATAAATAAAATAAAAGAATTGTGATTGGCCTATTATAAATTTATATCAGCCTTTGGGAAATTCTAAATACGGATAAAAAGTCCTTCAAGTGCTTTTAGATGGAGTATTTTATTTATCTACTATCTTTGATTTTGTGGTCAAAATTAAAGTATATTTTGTATGCTTAGGTAAATTTAATATTTCTAACACACATGGTTTGAGTCATTTGTTGGTTTAACTTTGTGTGATTTATTTGAGGATTTACATATTATAATATATATATTTTTTAATTTATTGATGTAATCAAAATGTTTTAGGTTCGGTTTTGTTGATTTTAGGGTCGACCAAGAAGCAAAACAAGGCAATCAATTTTATCAAGAAGAGATCTAAACCAATCTCCAATAGAAAACAAACCAATTGATTGATTTTTATTTGGTTCAATTTATTATCAATTTAGTTCTCAATTTTTGACATTTTCTTTTTTTTTTTTCTGCCAAATTTTAATTTTGATTTTTAATTTTGTTTTAGGTCGTTTTTTCTAATTTTAAGTTAAAATTAGGTCTATTGGTTTTTTATATATTGAAATTGGATATTCTTTTCTTGATACTTTTTAAATAAAAAAAAAAAAAACACACTCCATAATAATTTAATCTTTTTTCTAAACAATAATTATATATGCACCATAATAATTAAAACATTAAAAGATACCCCAGGTTAGAGTTTATTTTTAGGGGGTATATATACCCTTAGTTTGGTTTTGTTTTGATTGGTTTTTCAATAAAAAACCGATCCAAACCAATACTTTCTAGTTTTCTCTCCAAATACAAACTAATATGTTCAATTTTATACTAAGAAATTAAACCAAACCAGTAGATCAGTTTGGATTAGTAGGGTTTATCCACATACATGTCAATCTTTATTGCGATTATATAAGCAAATTAGGTTCGATTCCACCAATAAAGGATGGTCAATGGGTCACAAAGGTTGGTTGAATTAGCAATGTTAAATAGAGGACATTGATTACTACCCGTACAATTTTATTGTACTTCATTTCAATATGTTTAAAAGAATTCTAGTGATGCTAAAAGGAGCTTAGCTCAACTATCATAAATATATCTTGAAGACCAAGAAATTTGTGGTTCAAATCCTCCCATTCCATTTGTACGATTTTAGATGTTGTGATATAGTTAATACATAAGCTTCCAATTTCGTAGATTTTTTTTTGTATTATTGAATCTTCTCAAATTAAAATTGGATATCTGAAGGTATCATCAACTAAACTTTTAAAGCATTCCTAAAGTATACGATTACAATAATATTTTAATAAAAACATAAAATCGCATTCTAAACGTTTCTAGAAAGTAGTTTGCGTGATCCATTGGAAAACTTCATCTTTGGAAAATTGTGTCGGCAATTATCAAGGATGGTTTCTTACACGAAATACATATGCTTTTATTTATTTATTTATTTGTTTGTTTGTTTATTATTATTATTATTATTTAAAATACTTTTAATTTTTAAAAAAATTATTTTAAATGATAAAACTTTCGAAAATATTTATAAATAATAGCAAAATTTTATAGTTTATCTACGATAGATCGCGACTATTTGTGTCTATCATGAGATACGTAAACATGCATAGTAGTCTATCATAGATAGATAGTAAAATTTTGCTACATTTATAAATATTTTGGTTTATTTTCCTATATTTGAAAACTGCTATTCACTTTATGGTTGTGCGACAGCATTTATTGCAAAAATATTAAATTACAATAATAATAATAATAAATCACAACCTAAGATTAAAACACGAATATGTCTATTTGAAGTTTATGTCTATTTGATCTTCAAACTTTCATAAGTGTCTAATATATCTTTAAACTTTTAATTTTGTGTCGAATATATATACATTTGGTAAATTTAATTTTAAGAAAAATAATTGAAAATTTTGTGCAAGTTGGAATAAATTTTTAATTTTGTGCCGATTAAATTAGGGAGTTATAAAAAAAATAAAAAAATTTAAAAACTAAATTTGTAATTTTGAAAATTCAAAGACAGAAAAGACACAAAACATCAAGGTCATCCTACTTTAGATTTGTAATGAAACTTTTTGAAAGGTAACATTTTATTACATGAAAGTTCATATGGAAAAAAGAAGGAAAATTTTCATTTTCTAGTCCCTAAATTTTGAATTTAGTTTCCATATGGTTTTGGTTTCAAAATGTTATACTTTTTTTTTTAAATTTTGACTTTAGTTCCTATTTGATTCCTAAATTTTAAAATGTTACGGAGACGAATAGTGCTGAAAAAGACTAATAGATAGAGACCAAATAAAAACTAAACACAAAACTTAAAGATAAAAATGTATATTTTGAAACTAAGTTTAGTTTTTTTTTTATATTATTTTTTTTTATTTTTATGAATGACAATTTTATGGGACCATTTATGATTGATGATCCACCTATCACAAACGTATAAAATCTAACCTTATGTACTATGCCAAAACACACTATCGCGTTTTATAACGTATCACGTTAGGGATGATCATGTTTATCGTAGTCCTAATACGATGACTATGTCTATAAGGACCCTTATTTTTCCATACTTTGTTGTGTTTTCACCGTGAATATTGCACTTGAGTAGAGGAAAATAAGAATTGTGATTGACGTAATCATTGCATCAAGGCTACGATAGATATGACCATCCCTAGAACTAACATGGTACGATATAAAATGCGATAGTGCGCTCCGATACAAAATATTAGATTTCATATGTTTACAAGAGGTGAGTCATTAATCATAAAAGGCGTGTAAAAGGGTAATCTGTAAAAAAAAAAAAAAAAAAATTCTCAGAAACTGTAGGCAAATTTTAGGGAAAATGTATTTCCGTTAAAAAAAAAAAAAAAAAAAAAAGATATCCCACCAATATCAACGGATAGCTCTTCTGTCCGGGACTTGGCCACCGTACCGGCGGGACCATCCGATCAGTGTGTTCCCAAAATCAAGATCATGGCGTATTCAGGACTCATAATAATCACAGCCGTTCCTCATCCATCTCCAAACTTCGATTCCTTCTCATTTCCCACCAATGGCGAGAGCCTTCTTGGGCTCCACGCCTGCCTCTTCCCCACTAATCGCTTTACGCCTCTCTTCCTTTACCCCATCATTCATTACCAATCAACGACGCCGCTCCCTTCGTCCCACCACCGCCGCCGTCGTCGCCATGACAGAGCTTTCGTCGGAGAAGCACATTCAGCCCCACCCGTCGCTGGAGGTCATTGGCGGAAGCTACGATCGGTTCCTCCCAGCTTTTAAGGACTTGGATCTCCCCTATAAGCCTTTCCCTGTAATTGGGTCTAATGGCCATTTGGAGACCATTTTTGCTTCCTTCTTTAGGACTTGCCCCAATGTTAAGCTCCGCCGGGAGTGTCTCCGTGCGGCGGATAACGGCACCGTTGCTCTGGATTGGGTCGCCGGTGACGATCTCCGTCTGCCTCTTGATTCTCCTGTTCTTATTCTTCTGGTTTGTGCTTACTGATTCTTGGTTTCCCGATGAATTTATGAGTTAGATAGGATGCCAAAGATGAATCCGATACTAAATGATATGAACCTCAGTGAATTTGAATTAGGGACTCTATATGAATCCCAATTCACTATTTTATTTCACATAGACAGAATGAACGTGAACTATTCGACTTGAATGATGATTGCATACCAACCAATACATGGGTAGTTGCCTAATTCGTTAATCCATTTAGTCCTAATCTCTGTAGGTTTGACTGTTTATTGAATCTTGAACTTGAAGCTTTAGCGTAATTCGTCTCAGAGTTGTATTAAGGTAATATAAGGAATGTTATTAGGATATTAGTACTGCGTTATTGTAATTACTCTATAGCTCTGTGTTGCTTCCTTTTTTTTTTTTTTTTTTTTTTTCCTTCTCCCATTGAGGGGCCTCAGTTTTTTCCTCTCTTTGGAAGGTACAAGTTCCTAAGAAAGTGGAGTTCTTTGCTTGGTTAGTCTTACATGGTAGAATGAACACCAAGGTCATATCGTGTGGTATTCCTCCCAAGTTCTGTGTTTCAGTAGTGCGTCCTATTTATTCCCTGTGGAGTTGGTTGTTTAGGGAGTTTGGGGTCAGTCTTCCTTTCATGGTAAAGGAAGGGTCTCGTCGCAAACCTGTTCGTCTATTTAGTGGGGAGTGTGACTAGAGAGGAAAAATAGAATTTTTTGAGGTTTGGGGAAATCTTAAGGAGGAGTGGGAGGTTGTGAGGTTTAATCATCTTTATGGGTGTTTGTGAATAGATCATTTCGTAATTATCGCTTGGAGTAGTTCTTTTCAATTGGAGTTCGTTCTTGTAGATTGTTTGCCCATGTAAATTCTTTCATTTTTCTTGACGAAAGCTTTGATTTCTTACCAAAAAATTATTCTGTGGTTGGTTAAATGCACGGTTATATATAGAGAATTAGGGAGTGTGGAAGTTGGGGATGGTTTATGGAGAATCAGTCTACAGTTGTCGATTGTGGGAGAGATATTTCTCTTGGAAGCCTATTGATATCTTTGATATTGCATTATAGCTTTACTGTCCTTTTCTTGTGATAAGGACCATAATAGTTCGTTGTTTCATATCAATAGATTTCATATTGGTTTCTTGAACTTCTGCAGCCTGGTTTAACAGGAGGGAGTCAGGATTCATATGTAAGACACATGTTGGTTAGAGCCAGAGATCGCGGGTGGAGGGTTGTGGTTTTCAACAGCCGCGGATGTGGTAATAGCCCTGTTACCACACCCCAGGTACTCATTTTTTGTTTTTCTTTATGTTGGATTGGAGTATTGTATTGCTTTGTACATAAGATGATTTTTTTTCCTTTTCGATATTCAGAGTCAATATTCTTGCTTATGATTCATTTTACAACACTGATGTATGCAGTTCTATTCGGCTTCATTTTTAGGAGATATGCGTGAAGTAGTTGCGCATGTTACTCAAAAATATCCTAAGGCTAATGTGTATGCTGTTGGCTGGTCTCTTGGTGGTAACATTCTTGTTAATTATTTGGGACAGGTAAAAGTAAAACAATACATATTAATCTCCATCATTCTCCTTACTCTACTCATCGGTTGCCATTTTGTTTAAACCTCCTACAGTCTATTGGGATGAGGGAAATTGGGGTATTGAATTTGTGAGAAAAAGCCACTTAGAATGATGTTTGTCGTGATAAGACAATTAAACAAAAACATAACTTCGTGGTCTGATATTTGAAGTGGACCATTTTGGAGGATCCGTTGTAATAGAAGTTGAGCATTTGTGAAACTGGCTAACTTCACCCCTTTGTTTTCAATTTTAAAACATTAGAAATTTTCAAGATTTGTATTAATAAACTTGAAACAAACAACGCTAGTGTTTTGAAGATTACGTTGTTGAATAACATATTTGGTGATAACGCAAAGTTGAATGCCTTAGAGTTTGGTGATCTGGGGACTTTTTTTTCAATTCAACAAGGCGGAGTATGAGAATGTAAACCTCTGACTGCAAGGGGACATGCCAATTACGGCTTAAGTATAGTCACTTTGGCAGTTTGGGGATCCTCTCAACACTGCAAGGGATAAGAACAAAATCTCTTTGTACAATGTTTAAGTTGCTTTTCCATATCGTACTTATTCCTATGTCTATCTATTTCTCTTACATATCACTCCTACATCTTCATTGCAGGATTCTCTGTCCTGTCCATTGTCTGGTGCTGTGTCCTTGTGTAATCCATTCGATTTAATAGTTGCAGATGAGGACTTCCGGAAGGGCTTCAACAATGTTTATGACAAAGCCCTCGCTCGATCTTTACGTAAAATTTTCAACAAGTAGTTCTCTTGTCTGACTACTGAATGTTTTGTTAACCGTGTCTGAATTTGATACTTAAAATTCTGTTAGAGTCTTAGATTGCATCCACCTCACTAGATTTTCCTGAGATTGCAGGCATGCTGATCTCTTCAATGATATGCCTGGTGAATTCAATATCCCCTTGGCTGCCAATGCTACAACTGTTAGAGACTACGATGATGCCTTAACTCGCGGTATTCGTTGTCTTAATTTTCGTAGTTTCATTTGAGGGACATTGTCGATATACACCTCTTCTCCTTAGAGCTTTTCTTTTTATTTTATTTTATTTTTTCCTTTGAACAACTTTCAGTTTCATTTGGTTTCAACTCTGTGGATGAATACTACTCAAAATCTAGCAGTTCAAAATTCATAAAAGATGTCAAAATTCCTTTACTTTGCATCCAGGTACCATTTTTGTTTTTTTTGAATGTTGTCTTGTCTCGTTCTCTTAGAACTCAAGATTGCTGTCAAAACTTTCCGAAGTTATTATCTATAAGGAAATAATATATTGTAATTACTACTTTGAAAACAGTTTCCAAACTACTCTTGAACTATCTTTTCCATTAAATTGTTCTTGTTGATTTAAAAGGTGACATTTAATTTGCTTTTCAGGCAGCAAATGATCCAATTGCTCCAGATAGAGGAATCCCCCGCGAAGATATAAAGGTTCACTCTTGGTTATCTTTAAGTTCTTCAAGTTCTCTGTTAAAACTCTATTGAAAAGTTTAGTGCCATTTTATTACCATTTGATTTTTAGTATTTGAAAAATTAGGCTTATAAAGACTACTTCCTTCCATTGGTTTCTTCATTATTATTATTATTATTATTATTATTTTTTGTACTTTTTAGGAATGTTTCAAAACCTTAGCCAAAGTTTTGAAAACCAAGATTTGTTTGATAATCTCTCAGTTTTTTGTTTTTGATAATTAGGCTTATAAACTCTACTTAGATCTACTATTGGTCTCTTTGTTTTGTTATCTATTTTTTGGGAGTGTTTTAAAACCTATGCTAAGTTTTGAAAACTAAGCTCCATTTGATGATAAGCATTTGGTTTTTGACAACAAAGTTTATAAACATTATGACCACGTATAAGGTTCTTTGTTTTGTTATCCACCTTTAAAAACTAAAAAGTGCATGCCCCATTTGTTAGCCCTTTTTATTCTTAAGGTTTTTTAAATTTGTGTTTATTTTCACACAATTTCTCATAATAATCTTAACTCTCCTAAAAAAAATTGAATTCTCAGTCAATTTTAAATAACAAAAACAAGTTTTTGAAACCTATTATTTCCCTTGATTTCAAAACTTTGCTTTAATTTTGAAAATATTGTTAAAAAGTGTTTATAAGCTTAATTTTCAAAATCCAACACAGGATTATCGAGTGGAACTGTTGTTTCTTTATATTTGTTTTTGTTTTTAGAATTTGACGAAAAACAAAAAAACAAGATCATTGCCACACGAGGCTTACAAAACTAGTGGTTTTTTGTTTCCAAAATTTTGTCAAGAATTCAAATGTTTACCAAGAAGGAAAGACGAAGAGTATTATAAATAAGTTTTGAGAAAACAAGCACAATTTTCAAAATCTAAAAATAAAATATCAAATAGTTATCAAATAGGATCTTAAGTATTAAATAGCCTATCTGCTAAGTAGGAGATTCTATGCTCGTATCTCTATTATTTAACACACATCCTTCTTGTGATTAGTATACATTTCTTTCAAATGTGATTGTTGTTGCAGCAAAATCCAAACTGTTTATTAATAGTAACACCAAAAGGTGGACATCTAGGGTGGGTTGCAGGCCCCCGCGCTCCCCTCGGAGCTCCATGGACCGATCCTTTCGTGATCGATTTTCTCGTGTACTTGGAAAATCACACATCCAAAGCCTCTGCATCTTCTATAGGTTTAACAGCTGCGGAAGTAATGACATAGCCATTGATGGTGATATCTACGAGCACGGGTAGAAACGTCGAGAATAGTGGTTAGCTATCATCAGTAGTTGATTTGTGAGATGATTAAACATAATGCTATGTATAGATTATTTAAAAGTGTAAAATGCAGGTTTATCTTAATCAAAGTTATGGTCCTGTAAGAAGTGATAACAGTTAATTATCCCTTGGGTATTCTTTGTTTTCCTATTAATGGAGGGAGAGGAAAAAAAAAAAAAAAACCACCTATGGGGTTACACAATAGATGTGGTGCAGATGATTTCCAAGTTTCTTTTTTATAGTATTTAAGACAAATTGCAAAAACCACTCCCGATGTATGACAATAGTTGCAATTACACTCAAATTTTTAATTGTAAAGATTGAGCTCTCAAACTTATAAAAATGTCAAATTTGGACCCTCAAGCTTATAGTAGTGGTAGAAATTAGACCTTCAAATGATAAAAATTGAACCTTCAAACTTACCAAATTGTTACAGCTTTTACAATTTTGTAAGTTTAAGGGTCCACTTTTAAAGTGGGTGAGACTCCTAACCAAATGCTATCTCCAATTTTAACCTTGCACAAGTGATAAGGGTACGTTGATAATTATTAATTCTGACCAAGGGTTCAATCCTCAACCCTAAGCACAACCAACATAGGGGACTGTATAATGTTTTTATGTGGGATGGAGTTGTACTTGCCATGACGGGAAATTTCGACATTTCGATGGTTTTGAAATTTTCGTAGAGAAAGTTTCGTTTTCTCCCATCTTGACAAAATTTCGAGAAAATTTTGACTTTTTTTTTTTTTTTTTTTTTAATAAAAAAATTAGTTGTGTAAGCACAATTTAAGTTTTTCAATTTTATGCTTTAAGTACACACAATTGTGTAGTTTCACATGCCAATCATTTTTGACAAAGGATTAAGGTTTGTCAAGTGCTATTTTTTTCTAATTTTCAGCTAATTTCAATTTTCAGTTTTATTTTCAATTTGAAACTTTCCTTTCTAAAGAAATTGAATGAAAAAACACAAAAGGAAACTATATTTATTTTTAATCTCATTCAAACTTTTTCCATTAAATTCTCACATCATTTCAACTCAAAATTGAATTGATGTGAGTTTTTTTCTTTTACTATCCAAAACTTTCATTTTCAAGTCATTTTACCTCAAAATATTCATAAACTTTGTATTATTTAGTAAATATTTTTTCATTTCTTCTCGCATCTATATTTACACAAACACTTACAATTTACATCTAACTATTGTTTTACTTTATAGAAATGATAATTAAAAATGGTCAATCATAGTCTAATTAAGCAACAATCAAAGTTTCATCAACTAATTATAACAATTTCTATCAATTTTTATAAAATTTTTCACATTTTTCATCGATATCAATATTTCCAAAAGATCAAGATCTCAATATTTTGATCAATATCGATATTTTAAACTTAAACACGAAGCCAGAAAAAAAAAATATATCACAATAGAAAAAGTGGTTCTGACTCAAAGGAGTTACATTACATCAAAGACATGTTTATAAGAGGAAAGGGAATGGACACTTGATTGAGTTGTTTTAATTTTTTCATTATATCTTAAAAATATTTATGCCATATAAAATTGTTAATAAATTAGTAGTGATGTGAACATGAATATTAATAATTAGGTATTGTTCACTAACCTAAAGAGCGTCTGGAATATCAATTTATCAAATTAAATATAGTTTAACAATAATTCATATATATTTTTTAAAATGAAGATTATAATTTTTATACCCCATTTGTACTAGTACCCACTAATTTTAACTAAAAACAAAAGTAAGAATCTCCCTCAAATTCATTTTTGTAATTTTAATATTATCTATCCAAAAGTAAAATTTCAAGATTTATTTGAATTACAATTAGATGTAAATAATAATGCAACCATTTGTCCAAATTTTAGGTTCATTAAAAAAGGTCGGCATATAAGCATAGTTCAATCATTTAAATCATTACTTCTTTTTTTAAGATAAAAGGTTTTTAAATTTCAACTCTCACATATATCATACTAAAAATGGTCAAATTTGATAAAAGTATAAGTATTTCTTTTCTCTCTCTCTTTTTTTAATTTTAAAACAATACATAAATATGAGTATGAAATTTAAATATATAATTTCAAGAGAGATAATAAATGTTAAGTACTATTAAGTTAAAGCACTTTGATGGTAAAATAAAAGTTGATACACCTATTTGGGTCGAAGGCATTTTTTTAAAAAAAAAATTTCTAGCTTCCCTAAAGTTTAATAGTCTTGTGGGGGAGAAAGTTTTTCTCAAAAAAAAATATAAATTAAAATGTAATTAAAAAATAAGATTATTTTCAAAATATAGTAAAATGAGTCAAACTATTTACAAATATAGAAAATTTTTATTGTCTATTAGCGAAAGACCACGATAGATTTTTATCGCTTTGATGGACTGCGATAGAAGTTTATCACAATCTATTACTGATAGATAGTAAAATTTTTCTATATTTGTAAATAGTATGATATATTTTTTTTATTTATAATAATTTCTCTAAAACAATCACTATATTAACTTTTAACAAAATTTGGTGTATACATTCTTCAATATTGGTGTAAAAATAAAAATCAATTTTGACTATATTATATAACATTTTGATGAAAAAGTTATTCCATAAAATTTTACATTTACCTTAAACTTTTTAAACTTGTTTATAATAAATGTTAAAACTTTTTTTTCTTCTTTAATCTCTTAATATAAATGATAAAATAAAAGTTAAAATACCATATTAACCACTATACATTGAGTCACTCCAGGTTAGTCTTTATATACTTTCAATTATGTAAATTTAATCTTTGCACTTTAAAAAAATTCTTAGAGTCATTTAATGTTAATTATTATTGAAATTAATCAATAAACCGCGACTTTAATGTAAGAAAAGACATCATGTGAATATTTTAAAAATGAAATAATATTAATATAGACTTTCCTTTTTTTTTTTTTTTAACGAAGTCGAAAAATAAACAAACTGCATAAATTAAATTTAAAATGTATTAGATGTATAAAAATATAGGTATAATCTCTAAAATAAAACACAATTTAAAGTAAAAATACTAAAAGAATATTATTTAGTTTTGTTTAACATACTAATCATCAATGTTCATATTTCATTGTATTCATGTTCCGTGTTCATTATCTAATCTTCTAAAATATAAAATAAAATCCTATAGTTTTCAAGAATAACTACACTAAATTAGCGGATTTCTAACTTTTTTTTTTAATCTAAAATTTTCACATTTTTCTGTTGATGTTTCATTGTTATTATTTTAAAGAAACGGTTTGAATATAATATTTAATTAGTAGAGAAAATCATGTTCACATTGAAAATGAATTACACATGTAAGTGACAGCAAGAAATTGATTATTATAATTTGACGCGTCTTCGGTATTATCATATTAATTTTTGTCAATCATAAACAGAACTATTTTTTTTTTGTTGGAATAAAATTTCAAATGTTGTAATATTACATCTGTATTATAAGGTGGATAGGATAAGTATTAAGATAAGATGGACACAACTTAAGTTATTAATAAATTTAAAAAGGTAATTATGTATATTTTTATTTATTTTTGACTAATTTTTAATTAATTGATTGATGAGATATTTTTTATTGTTGAGTGAGTGATTATTTGCTATAAATTTGAAATATAATATTAATCATTTTTCATATTGTGGACATCTTTTATAAACATAACAAAAAAAAAAAAACTAGATTTAACAGACAACATTTAAAAAAAAAAAAAAAAACCCTTAAAAACTGGAGATGATGGCATCAGGGGGAGCGGCACAAAGGGAAAAATTGGAAAATAACCACCATTTTTTTTTTGTAATTTACTAGGGTAAGAAAAAAAAAATCTTAGATGGAGTCCACAATTTCCTTCTATATCAACATTGACTGCCGTAACTTGGCAGCCATATGGGGGTAAATGGTGAATCAGGTCTACAATTTCATTTAAATAAACTTGGACTCGGTACACATCTTTTGAAAATTGTGTGCTCGGTCCACAATTTTGCAACATATTGTTGTCAATTATTTCTTTTCCACCATAATTCATTATTTATAAAAAAAATTCCATATATAATATATAATCTCTCTATAACATTATGATTATCTTTTAAAAAATAAAGGTATTGAGTTTTGAGATTAGTTTCTATTTAGTGTCTAGGTTTCAAATTTTACATTTTTACCTTTAAGTGTTTTTTTTTTTTTTTAATATTAATGTTCACATTTGGTCATTGACATCAATTTTCAATTAATCATAGAAAATAATTATGATGTGAAAATTTATAAGTAATTTTAATAATGAGTGAAAACTAATTTAATTATAGAATTAAATTAAATTAATAAACATTAACACTATTTAGGAAAGAAAAAAACTAAAGATAAAAGTGTAAATATTGATACACAACCACTAAATAGAAACAAATTTCCAAATTCAACTCAAAAAGAAAAATGTAACATTTTAAGACCTATAAACGGAATGGGTTTGAAACTTAAAACTCAAGATACAAGTATAACATATTGAAATCTATAGATTAAATGGACGCTGGACTCAAACCTTTAGGAACTAAAAAGATATTCCCTTTTTAAAAAAAAATTTTAAAACCACTTTTGGTCTCTAAACTTTTACGAAATTAATGATTTGGTCGCAAAACTTTAGTTGGTGATGATTTAGTCTATGCACCCTCATATTTTTTTAACAATTTGGTTTTATACTTTAATAAGTAACAATTTCATCCATGTACTTTACAATTTGTTACAAATTACGAAAAATATTATTAAAATTTAATGAAATTTCTTACCCATGTAGATCGATAAACTGATTATCGAGATTTGACTTTTTTTTTCATAAACTATAAAGATCAAATCATTATGTAATAAAATTGAATCTTAATTTTAGAGAAAATTCTCATAATAGAGACTAAATTGTTTCTTATTAAATTTTAAGAACTATAAATGATTAGAAATCTAAGAGTAAAAAGACTAAGAGTCTATTTGGATTAACTTACAAAATAAATGTTTTTCAAAAATTCATTTCCATTTAAACTCTTTTGATGAAAACTGTTTAAAGTAAAAGACATTAATGACTTTCAAAGTATATTTTTAGTATTTGTCAAACACTTATATTTTCTTTTAAAATGATTTATTTTTAAAATTAAACACTTCAAAAAGTACTCCAAACACACCCTAAAATTGTTACCAACTAAAATTAGATTTTTATAAAAATCTAGGAAAAAAGAATATCTGAAGATGCAAATTAAACAACTCGACAATTCCAACAAGTCGAAGGAAAGGAGACTTTCATGGAAGCATGGGGAGCAATAAGACAAATTTGTGAACTTGCATAACTTCAATTTTGTCAATATTCAATATTATTGCAATTCAAAATTTGTTTTCGATTATGACACTTTTTTTTAATCTCTATTTTATCTCTCTCTCTCTCTCTCTCTCTCTCTATTAATTATCTCAATTATCTTTATTGTTTTATATTAAGAACATAAATATATGTAACGTAGTTGAATTGTTTTTTTGGCTCTTACCTAGAAAAATTAGATCTTCTTGCCAATTTTTTTTTTTTTTTTTCAGTTTTATTTAGATAAAACATGTTTGACACATAGAGGAAAAAAATGTAGCGCAATGGATAATGTCGTAAAATATTAATCGAATTCATTTATGCACAAAAAGTTTAGCATTTTTTGATATATTACGTATGCATGCATGTATGGTCTAAATATAGACAATGAATAAGTAATTAGTATAGATACACAATTTTAAACTACAAAATCAAATTTCTTCTTTCACTAAATACAATAAGTCAACATATCACAAATAGTTTAATTGTCATGGCCTTTTCAGAGATTGCAATGAAAAATTGTATGAAATAAAGATTGAAATAATGATAGTCATTTTTTATCGTAATTTTGCCCATATGTAAAAGTATTTATTAATGTTTTTTTTTTTTTTTTTTTTTTTTTAATTTGTATCAATTTTGTATTATTCTTTAATCCATATGGACAATAAGTTTATAAAGTAATAGTGCACAATAATTTCTTTGGTGTTTCTTAATTCATAATTCAACAAGTGGGATAGATTATTAAGTAGGCGAAGTTCATTAGGTAGGGATTGGGATGACTTTTCCATTCCTGTCTCCAACTATCATTTCAGCTTTTATCTTCGTAAAATTCTTTGTTAAATTTGCAGAAATTGGAATAGAGATTTTCCAAAATCATTGTTTGGTTTTTTTCTAATAGAAAAGTCAAGCAAATAGAAGAAATTCTATTGACAGTTTTAAAATTAAATAGATAAAAAGATTTCATTTGTAAAATGGTTGATTCACCCTTAGGATCTCTATCTAAATGATAAATTTCTTAAACCTTTAAATATGGAAATAAAATTAATCTATCAAATTATCTAATAGTGAAAATATAGTCAAAATATTCAACTATATATAATTTAAAAATACCAAATTACGTAAGTCATTAAACAATAAAATTTAAAATTTTTAAATGTTATGTATATATAATTATAGCAAAACCGACAACAAGGGACCAACATGGTGGGGAAGAGGCACGACCATTTAACTCATATAGACATTTTTATTTTATGTGGGGTCATCTCCTCGCTAGAATAAATATTCCTATTATTAACCGAAATAATTTTTAAAAAATAAAAATAAAAAACTTGGACCCTACTCTATAACGTTTTTATTTCCTATTTTGTTTCTTTTTCCTTTAAAACTAGAAACAAAAATATGGTTTCAACATTAATTCTTTTTGCTTTTTGAAAAAAAAAAAAATAGATTCACTTATTTGGAAAAAAAAGTGTTTCTTTAAAAAAGAAAAACAAAAACTTGTCCGATCATTAAAATTTTTTTTAATCTTTTTGTTTATTTTCTCCTTTTTATAGTTTAAATAAAATTTAGTTTTGTAAAGAAATTATTAAAACTTCACATTACGTTCGTGCAAAATTAAAATTTACATAAAAGTATTTTTATCCTTTAAATGTTTTTCGAACTTGAAATGAATGCAATGTTATTTCTCACTTAAATCATTCAACTTTACAATATTTTAAATCAAATCCAATTCAATTATCTTGCTCTCTAAATATTATATGGACGTTTATAGTGAATTTCAATATTCACAATTAAAGTAATATATAAATACACGTAGTCCCATTTGGTAATATATAGTCTTTTACTTCCAAAAAAAAAATGAAGGGATAAAGTTGAAGAGACAACTTTAAGCCTAAGATTTAAATCCTAAGACAAATGGAGGTGGGGGCAATGCTCCTACACATTCCACCTCAAATTTTAGCCCCATTTTCTCTATCAAAATAATATCCATAAATTCAATTAAAATTGGTCTTTTTCCAACCAATGGAATTTTGTAAACCATGTCAATAACACTAAACTGTTATTTTTAAAACTCATATCAAATACATCTATAAATATTTTTTCACATTCAACTATTACAATTCTTTCTTTCCCTTTTAAACAAAATCCATATACAATTCTTGGTTTATAATAATCTATCACAAATGTAAGAATGAATTTTTTTTTTTTTCTTACACGAGTACAAATGGAGTGGTATAGATTTTGAATCTGATAATAATACGAAAACTTCAGATGATAATTTTGATCATATGTTAAAGTGAAGTAATTAATATATATATACACACACACATACCCTTCTTATTCTAAAGACCAAATGAATTATTATTTACGTTTGCACCTTACTAAGCAGAAAAAGGTAGGGCCATTGAAGAATTGTATGAATGTGTAGGAGACAAGTGTCTAATGGGCGGGGCCAAATCAATAACTAAAACGATATCATTTTTATCAAAGTGTATATGATTTTGGTTAACTTCAAAAAACAATGCTGTTGTGAGGGTTGAAATAAAAACAATATCAAAGCAACAATGTTTTACAATGGTTTTGTTGACAGTTTCCTAAACGACATGTTTTACATTAACCTACGATGACAATTAGGCACAAACAAGCTGACGATTACGATTAGAAAACAACATTAAATATCTTTTTAAGGGCAATCAATAACGGTCAACTTTTACTAGTTTACATAAATTTCAAAAAACCAACTTGTAAAGTCTAAATTGTTGTAGTGAGTTGAAATATATATTTTGTAAGAAAAATAATAGATAATAATGAAAATGAAACGGCAGTGAATAAATAAGCAAATTGAAGGCACAATGAATAGGGACTCATTTTAGCATAAAAAATGGTTGAATATATATTTGGAAAATTATTTCAAATGACAAAACGGTTGAAAATATTTACAACAAAATATTATCGCCTATCTGCAATGGACAGATAAACAAATATAGTAGCTTATCGTGGTCTACCACAAATAAACAATAAAATTTTGTTATATTTATAAATATTTTGATTCTTTTTTTTATATTTGAAAACAAATCCTATATATTTATATATATAATAGTTGCCAAAAACTATTCATCTTACATGCCACTACATTTAATATATATACACAAAAGAAATTATAACTTTAAGGTGTGATACCACCACATTATAAACATTTTGCACATGGATCTCATTATACTCTTATAAAATAAATGGTACATGATAACTTATAAACGGTTAATTAACTATGTTTTTTTTTTTTTTTTTGACTAAATACATAGGTTAGTCTTCAATATAGACTTATGAAACTTTTAGTTTCTCTATTTAGTTTTGGTTAAATTACAAGTCTAGTATCTAATATTCTTAGTTAGTGTCTACAACGTTTATGAACATTTAAAAATAATGGCTATTAAGTTTTTGAATTTTTAATTTTGTGTCTAATAAATTTTTAAAATTTTAAAATATTTAATAAGTCTATAAACTTTCAATTATTTGTCTAATAAGTTTCAATTCAAAACTTTTAAAAATTAATTAATATCTACTAAACATGAATTTTATGTTAACTAAAATTATAAACTTTCACTTTTAATTTGATTTTTAGCCCATGTGAATTCTTTAAAATATTAAGTAGGACAATAATCTTTCATATACAAACTATAAAATTTAGAGTGGTCGGACATAAAACTAAAGTAAGAAATTATTATACATTTTTTAAAAGTTTTTATAGATTTAGTGGACACAAAATTGAAATTTACAAATTTATTAGACATTTTATAAAAAAAATAAAGATCAAATAGATACAAACATAAATTTAAAGATTAAATTGGTAATTTAACCTTTATGCTTCCCTTTATTTCAATCTTAACTTTATATAAAATTAAAAAATGAATTGCAATCTTAACTTTATATAAAAATTTTCAATCTTAACTTTATATAAAATTAAAAAATGAATTGGAAAGTCAAATTTTACAGAATCTCCACGTTTTTGGGTAATTTTGCTACTTTTCCATGGCTAAAAACTCATCTCCAATTCCTATAGTCTTCATAACTTTTAGTTTAAGTACAAATGTATATATGATTATGATACAAATATTCTGACGTATTTATAAATAGAAAGATTTGATATTAGTTATTATCGATATATTTTTATATTTTTTATATATATAGCAAATTATCATCTATTAAATCTCAATATGTCATATTGAATATTATAATAATTATAGTTTTTTTAAAAAGTAAAAATAACTCAATTATTAATTTTTGTAAATTATTTTTACAAAAATATTCGTTAATATCAACATATTCACTAATAAATCCGTAAAATTAAAATCTCCATCGTCATCAATATTTTAAGGGATATTATTTTAAATGATAAAACAGTTTAAAATATTTACAAACAAGGGCACAATATCACAGATTACCTGCGATAAACTACAATAGATCGCGATAGACTATTATTTGTGTCTGTCATGTCACAGATATATACAAATAGTAGTATATCGCAATCTATTGTATATAGACAGTGAAATTTTACTATATTTATAAATATTTTGGTTTATTTTTCTATATTTGAAAAAACTCATATTTTAATCCATGTGTATAATGTATTATTATATTTTTAAAAAATTGTTTTTAGTAACAAATTTTGTTTAGTTGCAACATACATAGAATAGGTTAAATTGTAAATTTGGTTTTATGATTAATTTGTATATTCTTTGAAAAGTGAAATATTCAGGTTATTGGATAAACCCATACTTCAATGTCACACGGAGCTTAATTTATTCTATTAATGATTCATATAGAATAGTTAGGAATTCAAATTATCTATAAAACTTTAATTTGGATAACTTAAAGAGTACCAAAGGAAAATTAAACATTCTATATCTTAAAGTATATTTTCTACCTCAAATTTGTGATCCTATATGGTTTAATTTATTCTTGGAAGAGTCTTTTTAAAAATTATTAAAAATATTTAAGAATGATTCTTGAGCTTGTTAATTAAAAAGGGCCGAAATTATAAAAAAAAAAAAAAAAAAAAAAAAAAAAAAAA
>QLSR01000191.1:946299-957815 GCA_031780015.1 Citrullus colocynthis
AAAAAAAAAAAAAAAAAAAAAAACATATTTAGATTTAAAAATTATTAAAAAAACATATTTAGACTCAAAATTTCCTAATTTTATTTTTTAAAAAAGATGATTTGTTTTTACCGGACCATACCCAAAAAAATTAAAAGAAAAAAACCGTTACAAGAATTTACTTTTAGAATAGAATGTGATTCTAATTAGTATATCTAATTATTATGGTAATTATTGCATTAGATTAATTGCACTAATTATGATTAAAGTCGGTTAGAAATATTTATTATTTAACTTAAATTTAGGTAGATATTTTAAACTTCAAATATGTTTTTTTAAGGATAATAGGTTTTTCTTTTTAGAGGAGGCTCCAAATAGATTTTTCTAAACTATATTAAAAAAAATATAGTTCACTCAAGTTCCGATCACAAGTTGTCACAAAATAAACTTATTATATATATATATATATATATATATATATATATATATATATATATATATATATATATATATTTGTCATCGAAGAGAATATATGGAATTGAGTGCAGCTCGAACTACACCAAAGTATTACTCATATATTTATGATGGTACCTATAGTGCTTTGGAATGATAATTGGCATCACTACAAATGATGAAATAGAAATTCATCCTTTTTTGGGCCAATAAATTCTTTCGAGACTACTTGCTGTAATGTATGAGTAGTGTTTGACCTATACATTATAGTCATAATATTAAGATTTCAACAATATATCAGTATTTGTAATTATATTTCCTTGAGTTCGACATCAACTTGAGGGATGAATCAACATTTTTATTATGTTCGGTAAAAACCATCTATGGAATATAAAAAATATAAGTAACAAAATGTGACTAATATAAATATAATATGAATAGCAAATATGTTAACTCATTTAAAAAAGTGTAAATGTTTATATATATATATCGATATCTACATCAACATTTTTATAAAATCGAAAATTTGACATTTTAAACTTTAGTTATAGTGTTATAATTTTAGAGAAAATTTAAAAAATGATTAACCAAAAAATAAATATAGGTGAACTAGCATATATAAACAATAATCTCTCCTCATGGTGTTGGTATAAACAAAATGAATGGCATCAAGATGGAATCTGTGTACATGATCAATATGTGTAGTAGAATTATTTAAGAGAAACTTTCCTTTAACAACCATTTTGTTTCACTTTAACTATTCAATTAATCAAATTAATTTATTATTAAATTATCGAAGTCATCAACAATAATCTCTCCTCTCCCCTATAAATAGCCCTGCAAACCTTGCCCTCCAAATTCACTCATATCTCATTCTCAAATTAGCATCTCTAAAACCTCTTCGTATTCTCTCATTTCGCAGAGTTTTATAGTTTAGTGGTTAAGATATCTATTTTTATTATTATTGAAAATGACAACAGAATTAAAAGCTCACAACTCTTCTCTTCCATGTTTGAACAACAACAATGATAAGTTCAGTTACGAGACGACACTGCCTCCATCATGGCCAATGAGAGAGGAGGATCCAGTGGCCGCTCTGGCAATGGCCCGCCCCGAGTTCGGAGAGCACGGTGGCGTGAACTTGTCGATCGAAAACTCGATAACGTTCACGGTGATGGAGGCCGAAACGATGCGTAAGATGTTCGAAGGAGAGTTGGGGCCTGAACGGGACTTCTTCATCTATAGCCGCCACTTCCACCCGACCGTCATGGCCCTTAGCCGGCAGATGGCGGCGCTGGAAGGGACCGAGGCGGCGTATTGCACGTCGAGTGGGATGGCTGCCATTTCATCCGTTTTGTTGCAGCTTGTGAGCTCCGGCGGGCATATCGTGGCATCGAGAACGCTCTACGGCGGCACTCACGCGTTGCTGTCGCATTTTCTGCCGAGGGTCTGCAACATAACGACGACGTTTGTGGACGTGAAGGAGCATGAAATGGTTAGAGATGCCATGGTAGAGGGAAAGACGAAGGTATAATCTAACACCAACTCAAAATTTTATGTTCATTGATTGAATTTTATAGATTTGGTTTTTACACTATCAATTTGATTTTATAATTTTATTAGCTTTCATTCAATTTATTTAATTTGGATTTAGTTTTGGTTTGAATTTAATACGTAGTTTTAAATGTTTCAATGTTTATTTCTATATTAACTTTTTTATTAATGGTTTGGCTAATCGTGTGAGTTTGGCTATATTAAATTTTTTACAAGTAAATAAAAAAAAAGTACTCTATTATTTCATCCGATTTGCTTTAGAGAAATAAAGTAATATGTTAACATAAAACGAGTAAATAAAATAAAATTTTAGAATGATTTGTGAAGTTTAACCAAACCTATAGGAATTAGGAATTAAGATGAGGCCATAAGAACTAAATTCAACTTTTAACAAAAGTGCATTTGATTAAGATTTTTTTTTTCTTTTTTTTTTTTAAAAATAATAATAAATTTAAAAAAAAAATAATAAAAAATAAAAATAAATAAAAATAAAAAAACCCCTCTATTAACACTAATCACAACCCTCTCGAAAAAATACATTTTTTGTAAAAGTTATTCCATACTGACTATAAAACTGTGTTCAATAGGAACTAAATTATATAATTCTCTGATCTTATTGTTCATATTCTTTTAACACTTCCCTAATTTCTGGATCTCGACAATTAACACATAAAAGATTGATATTAAACGTTAAATTAGAAAGAAAAAATAAATTATTTTACTAGCGTTGGAATTCGAGTTCTTGCATGGATAACATGTTAAATCAATTCAAAATTAATCTAGGTTTATAGGATACAATGAATTAAATTTTTGACTCTTATTATAAACCCAGGTATTGTATTTCGAGACGGTGGCGAACCCGACACTGACGGTGGCGAATGTCCCCGCGCTCAGCCGGATGGCGCACAAGAAGGGGGTGACAGTGGTGGTCGATAATACGTTCTCGCCCATGATCATCTCACCGGTGAGGCTCGGTGCTGACATCGTGGTTCATAGCTGCTCCAAGTTTATCAGCGGCGGGGCAGACATTATTGCTGGTATGATGTCTTTCTAATTTAGTTTTCATTGTTAAGCGAGCCAATTAAAGGGATGTCTATATGTGCCCTTATCCATGTTGCTTAATCAAAGTCTATCTGGGTTTTATATTTATGATTTCAAACCTTAATTTACGCAACACTAATCATACTTAAGCCCATTATTTAATAGTCAATATTCATCCAAACAAGCTCTGAAAGTCTAGTCTTTGTTTTATATTATATATTTACTCTTGTCTATTTGATTATTAGTAAAGCTGATATTAAAGATTTTAGTCTATCTAATGTAAACATGATTTTAATACGGTTGTTCTTATAACCTTAAAAAATTTGGCTACTATATTGTTTAATGGGTGGTATGTTTTATTTCGGCACATGGTTGAAAGAGGTTTGTTGAGTTGTCATTATATTGTGAAATGTTTTTAAATTATAGGTAATGTTAATTCAAATATATATGTATATATTTAAACTCAGGATCACCAATTGTGTTAGATGGTGTGATTTATTCTTTGGTCTTTTTTAGGTGCTGTTTGTGGGTCAAAAAGTTTGGTGAATTCTATGATGGACCTTCACCAAGGCACACTGATGCTTCTTGGGCCAACAATGAATGCTAAAGTTGCATCTGAACTCTCTCAAAGAATCCCCCATTTAAGTCTTCGAATGAAAGAGCACTCTCACAGAGCTTTAGTTTTTGCTCAAAGAATGAAGAATCTCGGCCTCAAAGTTATATACCCTGGTCTCAACGATCACCCCGACCACCATCTTCTAAGCTCCATAGCCAACAAAGACTACGGTTATGGCGGAGTTTTGTGCATCGACATGGGGACCGAAGAGAGAGCCAATAGCCTCATGAATATTCTTCAAAACCATACACATTTCGGTCTCATGGCAGTTAGCTTGGGCTTCTTCGAGACCCTCATGTCATGCTCAGGTAGGATTAAATCACTCCTAACTTAAAATTTAAGCAAATGGGTTATGGTAAATTTAATTATCAATTCATTTTTCTTCTTTCTTTTTTTCTTTTTTTTTTTTGACAGGTAGTAGCACGAGTAGCGAGTTGAACGGCGAGGAGAAGGAATTGGCTGGCATTTCTCCAGGATTGATTAGGATGTCTGTTGGATATGTTGGAACCTTAGAGCAGAAATGGAGCCAATTGGAGAAGGCACTGTTGAAGATGAAGATTTGAAGGATTATTTCATGTTATACATGTGTTTGCAGCTCTGTTAGAAATAGAACTGAATAAGTTTGATGTTTAAGGCTTTAAGTGTCTTAGAAAAGAAAAAACATATGTTTTTTCCATAAGATATGTAGCTGTGTATTATAGAAGTGTTATTAATTAAAGATCTACATGTTGTGGGTGTAGAGTAAAAGAGATGCATTTTCTTGTATTTATTTTGTTATAATGTTCATTGTATGAGATTATTGATCTCAAAATTTCATATGCTTAGTGGTGTTGATATTATATTATCTTATCTATCTATGAGATATACTTGAGTAATTTGTGAGAGTGAAGATTGTCCTAATTGATTTTGTAATGATTATATATATATACTACTTTTCCCATAGTCACAATAATTTGATTTCATTTCAGTTTTTTAAAATTAGGCGCTTAATGAACACTATTTAATTATAAGTTACACATATAAATTTATTTTTGTTTCGTTATTTATTTTTTATAAGTTTTTTCAAAATTCAACCTATCGTCTTTGTTTAGAATTTAGCTAGGCAATCAAACATTTCTAAAAAAAATTAATAGTTTAAAGGTTTTTTTTTATTATATTACTTTTTCAAGTGTTTAATTTAAAAAAAATATCATAAAGTTTATATATTTAAATATGTTGATGAAGTAAAATAGAGTATATTCTAAAATATATGAACCACCAAAATGATATTTTAGCTAAACCTTTTAATTTTTGTCAACAAAATAATATTAATTAGAATATTGTAATGTGGACCAAATTCAAGGTTCATATTTGCAACTATAGTAATTTTTAAAAATATCCTTATTAATAATTTTCGTTATTCCTATTTCACCCCGTCTTATTTTGATTTTTTACGTTCAATCTTTTTCTTCTTCATTCTCCATGCTCTTTGGTTCCCAAATGTTCAAAATTTATCAATGAAAACCATTAATATAAAAGTCTATATTAGTTCATCATATAATTTTATATAAAAATATTAAGTATATCATAGAATTCATATTTATACAATGGAGAAAAATGGGAAATTCTAGACTTCCTAATATTGGGTGAGCTAATTTTTGTGTATCATAAGCTGAGTGGGCTGAACTTAATTGGGTGGGGTGATAACTTGTAGGCATTTTAGTCTTTTTACTTTCAAATATATGGTCAGTTTTTTTTTTCTATATTTACAGAAATATAAATGCTATTATTTTGAACGTGGTCACCTGATTGTCATTTATGCAACTAGTCCTAATCAATTATTCAATATACCAATTAATTAAAGTAGATGGTTTGCTTCATTAGCTTTTATTAAAAAATTATTTGCTAAACTAGAGAGGTCCAATTATCCCTTAAATTATGAAATCCAATTAAAGGCTTGTATGATTCATGAAAGAGCCACATATGCTCATTATCATTCTAATACTCCCGTAGTATTCAAATTCTTTGTGTTCACACTATAAATTTGCCTTAACCTCGCTATGATGTCAGAATGTCCTAGCATATTTTTAAAAGCGCGTTGACGTGACTCACAATAAATTGAGGTAATATGGAAAATTCTCCATACTACCTCCATTTTCCATACTATTGTAGAACAGGATATTTTTCCCCACAAGATTCACCACTTCATCATGAGTTAAGAAGGGATACATTAAAGTTTATTTATTTATTATTATTATTATTTTGTAGAAAGAGTTCACATAGTTTTTTTTTTTTTTTTTTTAATATAATAGGAGATGAAGGATTCAAACCAACATAATTCTTATTAATCGTTACCACATAGTTGCTTCTATATCATATTTAACAAAAGAGAGTACAAATTATTAATTAAAAAAAATAGTTTCATAATTTTGAAGAATTACTTTTAGGTTCCTTGAGAAATCCTCTAGAAATTAGTCTATAAATTATTAGACCTGCCAAGTTGAAACTTCTAAACTTCAGAATTAAAAAGATGTGTGTTGTGAAAATGAAATCAGAATGATTAAATGTCTTATTATGTTATGTTCTTTAGTTGACTCCACATATATAGCTAGAGAGGAATCAAAATGGATGTCTTTCCCTCTTTTGTTCTTTAAATTATATAGCACAAACTCATTGAGAATAACGAGAAAGATTCAATACAGTTCCATTATATACACTTTTCAAAAGAATCCAACACATTAAATCAAACAAGTTTTGTTTGATCCACTTTTTAGAACCATTCATTTTAGAGTGGGAAAGACTATATTTCAGAAAGAAAAGGTGAAAAAACTTGGCAAAGGTAGATCTATTTTTCAAACTTTCAATAAATTGTTTGATTATTTTGAAAATGAATTCGTTTGATAATTATTTGATTTTTAATAATTTGAATTCATGAACATTATTTCTACCCATTGACTTTTTAATAACTAGTTTTTAGCCGTGTTTTCAAAAACTAATTAAAAGAAAATATACTTTTTCAAAAAAAAAATTTTGGTGAGCTTAGCTAAGAATTCATGTATTTAGTTAGAAAAAATATGGTAACAAACTTGTAAGAAAAAAATATAAATTTTAAAAACTAAAAATAAAAAACAAATAATTGTAAAACGGGCCTAATTTCTTCTGTATATGATATATGAAAAAGAAGAAGAAGAATTTACAAAAGTAAGAATGGAACTACTTTTTCAATTCTGCAAAAATAGCAAAATTTGGAGGCCCACCACCAACAAAGAAGAAAACAAAAGTTCACACCCTTGACCCTTCAAGACCATAAGCTCCAAAAAGAAACATGATGATAGTTCTGATATATACACCTCATTTTACTTCTCAAATTTTAAGCAATAGTTGTGTAATATCTTTGAAATTTCAAAATGTGAACTTTTACTTATTAAATTTTTAAGAATAAATTTAAAAGGGAGAAGGGTACTTTATCAAAATGAGCCACAAAAAATATATTTTTAGATTATTTTGAAAGAAAAATATAGTTTTTGACTTTAAAAAAAAATGGTTAAAAAACACTTTGTTCTCTAAATTTTCACCTAAACTTTAGTTAGAAACAATTTAGTCCTCACATTCAATAAATTGATTAGAGACTTTTTTTTTTTTTTTTTTTTGGTAAACTATACATAATAAATATTGACATTTAATTTTAATAAACCTTTTCACGATAAAGACTATAATTGTTACATATTTCAAAGTATCAAGATTAAATAGTGACATATTAAACTTCATTACAAATTTTGAAAGTAGACAAACATATGGTTAGTAAACAACCATAGCTTTTAAAGAATGAAAGTAAAAAGATAAAACAAAAAATAAAAACAAAAACCAATATGTCTTTAAAAGACAAGTTTTGGTATTAGAGTAATTACTGTTTCTCACTTGTATCTTCACCAAATGTTGTTGATTGAGTTGAAAACTTTCAATTGTTGAATCCAAAAATATTCCCTCTAAACAAACCACCACAACACCCCACCCCATATCTAGTCAAAGCTTAATCAATTAATACAAAAACTTAAGGTTTTTTTTTTCTTTTTTTTTTATTAAAAAAAGAACCATTTAATTTGGTGAGCAAAAACAAGAACACATCACAAACAAGAAACAGTCCTTGAGTTTGCATGGTGTGTAATTGATGATGTTGACTTCTCTAATTTAACACAAATGATTCAGATTTTCACAGAGTGAAAAAGAAAGGTAAGAGAGAGAAGAGACAATAATAATTAATTATTATAAACATTTGTGTGTGAATAAGCATATGTCTAAGTTTCAAAAATTGATGACACAATGAGACACACACCCACTCGCTTCCCCCCCTTTCTCTCTCCTTACCTTTTCAATCACTCTCTTTCCTCTTCTTTTTCTTCTTTTTCCTTCCTAGATATTCTAACTTCATTTATCATTTTACCATCATGATCTTCTTTTTAACAAACTAGTAGAGAAGTGGGATAGAAATGTGCACCAAAACATCTTAATGAAGTTGACACATCTTTAGTACCCTCATCATGCCCGAAGCAAGTGAATCCATTCAAAAAGTGCAAAAGTACAAAGAAAGGTAGAGGATAGCTCAATACAAAAGAGAGGTCGAAGAAGCTAAAGAAAAGTTTTCCAGTTCAAAGCAATTGTAGAAGCATCGTAGTTATAAAATAAGGGAGATTTAGAACTCCATGAACCATCCAACCAAATGATGTCGTCCCACCTTGATTTCGACTGTAATGACTTATTTTCTTAAGGTAAAGACAAACTTTTGGTTCTCAAACTTACATGAAAATAACATTTTGGTCCATGTACAATTGAATTTATAACAATAACAATTTAGTCCTTAAACTTTAATAAACTATAACAATTTAGTCCATATACTTTAAAAATGTTTTCAAAAATTAAAAAAAAAATTATTGAAAATAATTACAAATATAACAAATTTTTAATTTCTATCTGCAATAAACTCATATATACATCTATCACTTTACCAAATAGACACGAATAGATGTCTATCTTAATCTATCACGGTCTATCACAAATTGAAAGCTAAATTTTACTATATTTGTAAATAGTTTGATATTTTTTCTATATTTAATAATTTTCCTATACTTTATAATGTTGGTAATGATTTAGAGTCTGTATTGGGAAATTTTCATCTAAATTAAGTGTCAATATTTATTATGTGACAACACAGTTTTCATAATTTACAAATAAATTTGATTCCTGGTCAGTTTATAAATCTACACATAGTAAGAAATTTCATCAAAATCATATTAATATTTTTCAGAGTAGGCGCTTAATCTTACAAATTGTAAAGTATAGTGATTAAATTCTTACTTATTAAGGTTCATGACTAAATCATTACAGATTTAAAAGCATAAGGCCTAAATCGTTATCAACTAAGGTTTAAAGACTAAATGTTAGTTTCATGAAAGTTTAGTGACCAAAAGTATTTTTTAACCTTTTTGAGTAATATGAAAGAGTCAAAAATAGAATCAATGATTTTCAAACAGAGTATACACTAACAATAAAGCCTAGGTGAATTAACTTAAAATTTTATTATTATCGAATATGATATCAGATAGGATAAGCAAATAGAATACACACTAAACCAAACTTTTTGCTAGATCTGCGTTTCCTTTTTATCTCATTAACCTATTCGTTAAGTCACATCTTCTCAAAACTTTACTTGTAAATTCAATCAACATGTCATGTACGTAAATAATTGATCAAAGAAAGTAGAATAGAATAGAATAGAATAGATAGGCTAATTCGTTTAATCATAATGTAATAATGTAAATTCAAGTTCTTGCAAAGTAAAATCTTTTCAAAGTGGTCTAAAGAATAGAACATGCGCAGTTATTGCATTAAAATCTCAAGTTCATAAGATTCTCTCTAGAACTAAGGCTATACCTATCTTACCCCTTTCAGTTTGAAGGCTGTAAAGGCTAAGAAAGAAACAGTAACCAAATTAATTAATCCTCAAACATCTTTATCTCTATTAAGAGCATTTCAACATAAAACAAAGACATAATACATGGATCTAAGAAAAAGATCTGAAAAATTATGGAAAAAATAAATGTGTGTGAAATTTGGTAGGTTGAATATAAACCCTAATGAAAGATATGAAGAAAGAGACAAGGAAGATTGTAAAAGCCATGATTGTAAAAGAAGAAAGAAAATCAGAGTTAGAAGAGAAAGTTTAGATCTTTCTCTCTCTCATTCACACAATCTTGATTCATGAAAGAGAAAATAAAAACAACAAACACAAAACCAAAATGTAATGATGATTTTTTCACTCTTTGGTCAGAAAAGAGATCTAAAAAAAGACAGTCAAAATAACACCATCATTACCCCAATCTGTTCCTGCCTCAAACCGAATCTAAATCTAAATCTTATGTTTTGTTTTTCATTATTTTTCTCAAAAACACCATCTCAAAAAAACTGAATCCGAGGTTCAAATAATTTTCCTTAAATTTCACAAAAAAACACAAAAAGATTCAAACTTTACCTGTAGATCGAGAAGAGGAGACCAAAATCAACAACCCCATGAAGAAAATCGATTTGGGGGTTTTGTTTTTTTTTTTGTTTGTGGGTGGAATTGAAGCAAAATTTGTGGGGGGAATGAAGCCTGGTCCGACGACACTTCGTCTCTAATGAGTCGATTTGTCGTAAACTCTTTGAAATTAAGATGGAATTTTGAGTAAAAAAAAGTTATGGATCGAAGTGACCTCGAGCCAGACAACATTCCCCTCAAACAAAATTGCCTCTTTAGCCTTCTTCTTCCTCTGTTGTTGTTGTTGTTCTTCAAAGAAATATAGAGAGAAAAAATGAGAGAGAAGAGAGAATAAGAAGAAAGGGTGAAAAGAGATAAAGGGAAGTCTGAGAAATGCGTGTTCGAGAAGATGAAAGATTGAAATGAGGAAAAAAAGGATAGAATTGTAAAGTGAAAAAGGACAAATGGGTACCTACAAAAACCGGGTTTTTTGGGTTCTAAAAAGATAACCCTTTTTTTCTCTCTCAATTCCCATCCTATACTTACCCTCTATATATAGAATCCTAATTCATGTATCTCCTATTAATCATGATTGACTTATACTCACTTAATTAAATTTCGAAACTTATCAAAAGAAATGACAAATTGCAAACAAGAACCCTCAAACTTGCAATAATTGTAAAAATTGGATATCGAAATGATAAAAATTGAACTCTCAATCTTATACGATTATTACAATATCTACAGTTATGTAAGTTTGAGAATCAAATTTTAACACTTATGAAAGTTTGAAGGTATAATTGCAACTATTACTGTATTTTAAGAGTGATTTTTGCAATTTGTTAATAAAATGAGATTTTGACCTTAAAAGTCATCATGACCTAATCACACATCACCCTTTGTAAGCCCTATGATTAATAGATGATGATGGTGATGAAAAATGACTATATACAAAACAAGAAAAGCCAAATTTTTGGTTGAGGGATTGGTTGAGCCAATCCAATAACCTTATTTTGGTAAAAAAAAAAAAAAATGAAATGAAATCTAAAGAATGGGGTTTAAAAAGAAAAAAAATAATAATAAAATAAAAAGTTAGTTTCTTTTTTTATTACATGTTTTGATGAGGGTAGTGTAAAAACTTTGGGGTAAGTGTACACAAATTATTCATAAAAAAGGCAAATCCTCGTTCAGTGGGTTTTCAGTTTTTATTTTTATTTTTATTTTTATTCTTTTTCTTTTTGCTTTTTGGGGTCTACTATTTTTCTACGTTTGCAGCGGGGGGTTCGAGATCAAAAGAGGGGGGCCTGAGGGGTAGGGAAAAGAGTTGGTGGAAAGTCAGAAAAATTAGGGTTTTTTTTTTTTTTTTTTTTTTTTTTTTTTTTT
>QLSR01000191.1:957947-1041335 GCA_031780015.1 Citrullus colocynthis
ATTTTTTTTTTTTTTTTTTTTTTTTTAATTTCATAGGTTTGGGGTTGAGTTTTGAAATGTATTTAAGTTTGGCTAAAGTGACGTGTTGTGTCAAATTTAAGTTTCAAACAAACAAAGTAGATATTTGAAAGTAAGTGAGATGGTTGGACATTTTTTAAAATTTAATGACCTATTGAATATAGACTTCAAAGCTTTTAAATTAAATTTATATAATTTCACATACATATAATCATTCCAACTATAGAATCTTAGCAAATAATATTTTAGTTTTTGTTTTTTTTAGCCACAAGTAGAAATTATGAGAGAATTCTAATTTTTTCTCTCTTGATCAAGAAGATTGGTATGAATTAACAAATTGACTTATATTTAGATTGGAGTCAATAATATTTTTGTTAAAAAAAATATTTGAAATTTATTTCATTAAAATTGTAAAATCTCAACACATATGTTTATCAATGGTTGCAACTAAAAGATTATTTTTCTTTTTTTTTTCTAATTTCAACCTTTATAGAAGTGAAGAAATATCGATTTTTAGGATAGTAATGATAAGTTTTTTTTTTTTTTTCTCTCTCATTAAGGTATGTTCGGATTGGTTGGAAAGATAATTTATAAAAACAGTAATAGAATATTATCTCATTAGTTGGGGTTTTTTTTTTTTTTTTTTTTTTCCTTTTCTATTGTAGTTCCCCCATTTCTTAAGTAATTGGTGTAATTGATTTGAATAATCCTTTTTTTTCTTTTAAATCCCTTTCCAAATTGGTCTAGTTAACATCTATTTCCAAAAACGTTTACAAATTATTACATCATAATTTCTTTAAGTTTTAAAAATAAAAATATAAGTTCGGTTGGCAACATTTAGTTTTAGTTTTTATTTTTTATTTTTTAAAATTAAATTCATAAACTGATTTTTCTTTTTAAATCTACTTTCTAACAATATATTTAAAATCAATGTTAGTTTTGAAAAAGAAATAGTTTTTGTAAATTGGCTAAGAATCCAAAGTTTATACATAAAAATAAAAAATATAAAAAATAAAAAAAAAAATCTCATTTTAATGAATTTGTGAAAAAACAACACAATTTATTATTATTTTGAAGGATCTGTTCATATATAGAAATTCTTTTCGAGAAGGGAAGAAAAGAAAGGAAAAAACTCTATCATTTTCTACTTGATACTTTCAAAAGTACTATTGACCCTTTTGGTTTGTTCAAGTACTACCTCCCTATTTGGCAAAAGTATTCTTCAATTTTTTTGTAATTTTATATTCATCTTTGATCAGATGACATTTATAGCAAATTTCTTTTAAGTTTTGGTAATATAATTAATCTATTTCATACTTCTAAGTTTTATTATCTCAATAATATTGTGGGATTCCTTAGATGATTAGGATGCAATGGGTTTTATTTCTCAATGTAAATGATTGGAAGATTTGATTTTTTTCTTTAATAAAAAGGTAGAATTGGCCAAAGTCTGCTGACCAATACGAGTTTTCAAAACAAGTATTGCATTAGTGATGGAGTAGGTATAATATATAAAGTTTAATTAAAGAAATAGAAGATATATAAAGATTTTAGGTACTCCTTTCTAGGATTCCTACACATCAAACCTCAATAATTCTAAATTTCATAAACCTCAATAATTTTAGAATATATATTTACCACTCAACTACGCGAGACATTATTAGTATCTACTTTATTTGGTCGAAGATTTGAATTTTTTAAAATAAAAATATATTTGTTGTTACACAATTTGAATTAATAATGACTAATATATTGGCAATTTTAAAATTTCATAACTATACAACTTTGTTAATGTGATATTATTTTAACTAATGTAATCAATTAAAAAATTTGTAACTTTTTTATAGCTCGAAAATTTGAACCTGACTCTCATTCTATTTAAATATATATATCAGCTTTTGGATGATACCATTTCAATTTCTATAGTTAATAAATAATTAGCCACAGATATATGTCTAGACCAGTCGAGCTATATCTATACTATACTTAATGTTGTGAATTCTACGTAAAGTTAATTTTTGTTTTTTCTTTTTTCTTTTTACTCAATTATCATTTCCTTTGTAATGCCTCATAACAATAATGTCACAAAATTTATAATTTAACCAAAGTGCTTAGAGCTTTATAGTCTTCTTCTCAAAAGCTTTTCTAAATTACAATAATTCGATTTCAACTTTTTCACATAATATTCGTTAGTTTGCAAATTTATTATTTAAAAAAAAAAAAAAAAATTGTCTAAGCTCTGGGTTTGGCCATAAAATGACCTTGAAAAGTTGACATTGACACCAATTACCAAAAACTATTTGCTTTTGACCATAAAAGTTTGGAGAAAATTTCCAAAAAAGAAAATTCAACACTTTCACATTGAAAACACAACCAACTGTGACCCTGCCCATTGACCTAATTCTTATGTCTTTCATGAAAATGGCTTGAATATTAGTCCAAAGCTTTGGCTTCTCTTTTTTTTTTTTTTTTTTCTTTGGTATTCAATTCAAAGACAATCTTCATTTGTTCCAAAATCCCCACCACATGATAATATTAAAGCCATTATCTCTTCTTTCTTAGCTTTTTAGTATATTATAGAATTGATGGACCTCAGAAGTCAACTTTTTTCTAAAGTGCCTTATGCAAATTGCCCCTTGGGAAATAACAAGTTAACTTACATGTGAGGAAGATGTCAATCATCTTATAAAAGCAACTCTTCTGTAGAAATTTTGTGTAATAACAACATGCAAATAATAATGTCTCGTCTTGGCTAGGTCAAAGAGAGACTCATGTGGAATATAAGCTGTATGAAGTCCTTCAGGTGAAATCAAAAGCAAATCCATAAAAATTTTTATGTTCATATAGTGGACAATTGACATATGATCGTATTTGAGTAATTATAGAATCAGTGGTTCAAATCTCCCTATCTCCAATTGTATAAGAAATGTTCAATCTTATAATCGCACATCGCACAGTAATATTATAAGGACCATGTAAACATTGGCTAGTTTTGTTAATACAAAGTTAGTAGGATAATTGTTGTGATTCTGCAAAATGCAAAGACCCTTCTGGGTATATTCTTTGTTTAAGTCCGTTATGTAATTTAATACCTTATTTAATTTCAAAGATTGATTAATTTTATACTACATATCTTAATTTCTATCTCTTAATTAATATTAATTAAACCAAACACAAAACTTAAATATGTATTGCATTATTGAATCTCTAATACGTAAATTAGATCAAAATTGGTGAGTGGTAGAGTAGTTGAAAAGAGAAATTAAAGGGAAAGAAAAACGTTTCTTTTTATAATTGTTTGATCACATTTTTTAACATAAAATTCCAAACAAAATGGCTACCAAAGGCTACGTCTTTGATGGGTAATATAAAGAGACATATTCTTTTACAAACTAAACAATGTAAGACAACTAATATTAATGCGCTAATTATGTCTTTGTCTTTGTCTTTTTATGTTTGGTTTTTTGCATTGTTCACATCCCCCTTTACAAAAAGATGCATTCTACGAGATATCGAACTTTGATTTCCTCTTTGGCTTTTGGCCTTCTCGAGGTTAATTTATAAGAGTTAAATATACTTTAACAAAACTTAGTAAACATTATTATTATTTCAACTGTATAATTAAAACCTTTTGAACAATGCTTCTAACAAATACATCTTTAACAATACAAAAGGTGAGCTCATATCTCAAACTGATGATTAACTTAATTTAGGGTTCATTTTAATCAGTTCAAATAATTTTTTTAAAATAAGTACCACAATCTTAGGAAGTTTGTAAGTTCTTATATGTCAGGTTAGATAGTATTAACAAGTTGTATTTGATGTTAAATAGCTTAATAAATCTAAAAGTTTAAGTTGATGTTGATGAGTTTTGGTAAATTTAATATTATATCAACACTTTTAACCTTTGGTACCTAAAATTTTGTTTCATGGTGTTTATCTTTTAAATGAAACAGGAAAAAAAATATTTTTAGTATTATATTATTTATTTCTTGTTTAGGTTCTCTCAATTTCTAACACTTATATTATTGTTATTTAGATTAGAATTAGTTTTTTTTTTTTTAACTATTTAAAATTCAATCATGTTATATTTAAATATTTAGTGTGTATTATGTATTTTAATTATTATAAGTAAAAAAAATGATAAAACAATACTTTTATTAATTTTAATTGAAAAGAAACAAAAATCAGATTTTGTCCAGGCTAAATTTCTACTCTAAGAATGGTTCTTAAGCTTTTATGAAAGGTAACGATAAATTTGCAATTTCAGCTTGTCTTGCTCCAGAAAAAAAAAAATTACAACTATTTATGAATATTTTTTTGAATAAATGACAAAGTTTTAGAGTACATTTTGTAATTTAGCCTTTTGTTTTAAAACATATATAAACAACAGCTTCCTAGAAAATGACTGCCAACTTGTATACAATGGGCAAGTTTGCATGGGAAATTGAAATTTGTAGTGTGTGTATAATATAATTTTTTTTGTTTAGTCTATAGTTTTTTTTTTTCGTTAATATCAGTCTATAATTTGATGTCTTATTTCTAGTACCTTATTATATGATATGAAAAATAATATTATTCTAAAGTAGAAAGTAGAGGTTTTTTTTTTTTTTTTTCCTTTTAAGAAAAAGATGAAATATAGAAGGGTAGAGATTAGATATTCAATAGGGCTCTACGAATTAGGACCATTGGGCCATAGAGAATAAAATGGGCTTGTAAAAGGGCCCAAAAGAACAATTGGGCCTCAACGTACAAATTGTCCAAATTGTCAAATCTATTTGTACTTTTCATATTACGATTGATGATTGATTATGTTTATTTGTAAATCAAATATATCGAGTGAAAAATTTTAATCTTTAAATTCATGGTTGAGAATATACATCCTATGTCGGTAGCAACTCACTATTTTGAAATATAGTACAGTATTAGGTTAGTTTTGTATTTATATTCTCATTAATAACTTTCTTTTTAGTTCTAACAACAAAATTTCCTCTTGATTTGATGGTAAATGCGCCTTTAATCTCATTGGTCCTGTCGTTTTCCTATCTACATTTTCAACAAATGCTATTTTTGTTGGTTTTTTTTTTTTATGAAATTAAAAATTATAAAAATGTCATTTTATTTCAAATAAATAATTTGTTTTTTCATATTATAATGAATTGTTTTATGAATTTGATGTTTAATGTAGCTGGCATTTATTATTAATGATAACATCTAACAATTAACATACAAGTATGTTAATAACTATGGAATATATGGTTTGAATCCCCCTATTCTAGTTATATTAAAAAAAAAAAAAAAGAAATTTATTTTAGAGAGAGTGAATTACTAAACAAAGATTTTATTTTTTGTTTGGTGGGATGTTTTTAGTTTTTAAGAAACAAACACTTTGTGGGCAAAACCCACAAGAAACACCTGAATAATTCGATAGGTTGGCCAACAACCAACACCTTTCTTTTGAAGGGGAATTTGAACAATGAGTTTGAATATTTTCAAAGTGTGTTTGTAAACAATTTTTATGAAAGCAGTATAAATAATAATGATTTTTTTTTTTTTTTGCTCTAGTCAAATTTAAATGGGCCCTTAATTGTTTGCATTTTAATATTGTTTATTATGTATGTATCTATTTGATTAGTGAATATGAAAATTGATAGATGATACGTTCCTACATGACATGATTTTGAGTGACTTGATAGAAGTGAAATTTGACAGCTAAGAGATGAAAGTTTCTCATTTTCTAAATATACATATATAATAAAATAAAATCTATGAAATACTAATTAAATTGAAATTTTGATTTTTTTTTTCACCAGTTAAATAGCTTAATTCTACTTTAAATTTTTGTCGGCTTATTGTGTGGCATATCATTGTGAGCTTATTATGAGCTTATATTTAGCTAATGGTTAGATGTAGACATTTAACCAACTCAGATGTTTTGGAATATAAAATTACTAAATGCGAGAGATAGAGAAAACTCAAACTTATAACTCATTAAATAAAAATAAATAAATAATAAATAATAAAAAACTTGATATTTAACTAGTTAATTTTCCTTTTATTTTTTTAGTTATTTAACTAGTTAATTGAATTATTCTCATTTATGTAATTTGGAATATGTAAAAATAAAAAACTTTTGAAGACAGATATAGAATATTAAAATTTCAAATTTATATTTAATAAATCCATACATTTTAAAAAATATCATTTTAAAGTTCAAAGATTTATTAGTATTTTTTAAAGTTCTTCCTAAATTTACAATGAAACACGAAGTTAAGAGTCCATAAATTTATTGAACATATTTATGAAAAATGTTTTTTCTTTATATTATAATTATTATTAAGTTTACAATCATGCGAAGTTGAAAAATTAAAATTTTAAATATTTTTATCAATAATTTATACTTAAGCTAGTTGAGCTAGTTGAATTATGCTCTGGTAAGATATTTTGATTCAAAGAGTAAATTGAATTTTGGGAATTGAGATTGTCAAGAAGGGATGGTAAATTAGCTAATTTTCCTATCAAACCCTAAAAAAAAAATTAATTAATTAATTAATAAAATAGGTCAAGGTAATTAAAAGGCACCATAAAGTCCAATCTAGAGCATCCCAAGAACTGCTAAATGTACGTTTTGACCAATGTAAACTTTATGTAGAAATTTATAACATGTTACAGAGTCACTCAAATAAATATCTCAATTATTAAAATGTAGTTTAAAACTTGTGAAAAAAAAATTAATAAGAAAAATGTCTCACAAATATATGAATATGTAATTATTTTAAAACGGTTTAGAGATGTTCTTAAACCTTCAATTTTATTTAATAGATCTAATTTCGACCTTACATTAATATTTAATAGAAATTTAATAGATCTAATTTCGACCTTACATTAGTATTTAATAGGTAGGTCATTGACCTATTAAAAAAATTTTAAATTTCACAAATCTATTGTAATACATAAAACTAAAGGTTTATAACTAGTGTAATTAGACAAAAAAAAAAAAAAGTCTAAATTGATCAATTAAGTTTTAAAAATATCGGATATCGATCTAAAAGGTTTATTAGACATAAATTAAAAACCTATGAACCTATTTGTTGTAAAGTTGAAATTTTAGAAACCTACTATACGTTTCTTAAAAACAAAATTAAAAGTTGGGGATTGAACTTGTAATTTAACTAGTCTTTTATACATTTGATGGAATACCTCACCTAACTAATTATATATAAATAGTTTGAAGTCGATTAATATTATTATTTTTCTAATGTGAGATCCACGACAGATTGTAGCAATAGATTGAAGCCAGTTGTCAGTCGGGCCCCATTGCTAGATATTAGTCCTTTTGTTTGCGTATTTAAGAATAAAGATATCAACATAGTTGGTTCCCTTTTTATTTTGTTTATTTATTTTTTAAAAAAATATCTTTTTGGTTTTAGGTCTAGTTTCCATTTATTCCTTAGGTTTTAAAATGTTGCACTTTTATTTTATAAGTTTTAAGTTTGATTTCATCTTAGTTCCTAAATTTTAAATTGTTAAATTTTATACCCTTGAGATTTAAATTTTGTGTTACTTTGGTCTCCAAATTTCAAGATTTACATTGTTAACCTCGATTTTTTACTAAATATTCACTATTTCAGTATTTATCGTTAATGTTTATTAATTAATTAAAAATAATTATGAAGTAAAAATTTAATTTAAATTTTAATAGCGACGGAAGATAGTAAAACTTTCTATTGATTATAATTCTTTTAATTCTTTTAAATTCATTTACTACATGTTGAGCAGAGCCAAGCCCAAGAAAACTTGGAGGCAATATTGGAGAATGTGCATCCCAAAAGAGAAAGCCAAAAGTCTTGAATTCTAGCCCAACCAACTGAGCAAGTAAATATATACCCATGGAAAAATAATCAAATTGCATTTAGTTTGGCACCCTGCAGCCTCAAGCACCATAAACAACTCTAACATCGCCAGATCAATTTTATGTAACCATAGACGACTGTTAAAAGAAAGACATTACAAATAGCTTCATTCGATGACCCTAAAGGGGAGAGTAAATAATCTATCAAAGAGACCTCTGACCTTACTTTTTGTGTACTTGGCTAAATTATACACTTCTTGTATTAATTTAGGCATGGGATTATGGTAGACTCAGCACCATAGTAGTGAGAGGATCTTTCAGGTTGGTCAATTCAAAAATTGAGACTAGACTAACTAGGAGAAGTAGACCAAAAGTCAAATCATGAGAAGCTCACATCAACGACAAACGCATGCGTGATATGAGCACGCATGCGTGATTTGAGCACCAATATATTAGACAAACATGCATAACATATATTATAAAACTTTGACCCCTTTGTGGAGGGTTACACATTTGAGTTGATAGTGCATTTTTAAATAAGAAAAACTCTAAGACTAGGCAAGCACAGGTAAAATAAAATTAGAAAAAAAATCAAGAGAGAAAAAAGCGTTAAAGAATTAGTAATTTAAAAAAGTAATTATTTAAAATGTGAAAATTACAGAAAAAAAAACTTTTAAATATAGTAAAAAATCATTTTTACTATATTTATAAATAAATTGCCACATTTTGTCATATTTGAAAACAACCTAACGAAATAGTCTAAAAATGTCATTAAATAAATTTCTCAATAATTATTAAAACATTACTCAATAACTATTGAATTCTATTCCATAATTATGTTGAGTGCCACATAAGTTACGCAAGATCAAATTATTGCTATATTATTAAATTATAGCATAGTTTTTTGGATAATTTTTATAATATATGTTTTATATTTATTGCTGTTATTAGAAATAATTGGCATGGATTGGAAGTTCGAACCCCGGGTGTTGATTTTAGAAACGATCTTCAATTTAATTCATAATTTCTACGAAAACACTTGTCAAAATTCTCGCGTAATTGGCTACAAAAATCCAAAGTTTAATAAACATATTAGATTATATCTATTTAGAACTCATACTTTTAAAAGTTAATTTCATCAGCAAAGAAGTATATGAAAGAGTAAAAGGAAATTTAACCTATTCAAAGTTTATGATTATGATATATTTAATGTTTTTTCTTTTAACATATAACCTTAATTAAAAGTAACAACAATAATCTTTAGTATATTTATATATATAATTGACATGTTTTGATTAGCTAAACAACAATTTCGAAGTACACCCAATAATTGTGGCGTATTTCAAAAACTTCCACACGGCTTTGGCCCCACAAAATACAAATTTTTTACACATAAGAAAAAAGAACGAATTACATAATAACTCTCTTAAAACCTTCTTTTCAGGTTATTTAAATTTCTAATATCGTTCATTCTCTTCTTCTTCTTCTTCTTCTTCTTCTTTTTTTTTTTTCTTTTTTTTTTTAAAAAACCTTTTAATTTACGATTAAAATATAATATTTGCGTCATTATTTTTATTTAAGCATTTGAGTTTCTCCAAATTTCCTCAAGCTCTCTAGCAAATGCTTTTTGTCTTCCAACAACGATTGTGATGTGGTCTTTGTTTTGCACAACATTCACACGCGCCTTCGGCACACGCGCCTTCACGTTGTAGCTGCAGTCCACCGGAACCACGTCATCGTCGCTGCCGTGGAATATGTTGACCTGGCAGTTCACGCGCTCTCGAACGGCGTCCAAATATCTCTCTATTTTTCCGCCGGTGCCACATATGACGTTGTGTAGTGTGTGCCACGCGGCATTGTGCGTGTGGGCGAAGAAACCTTCCACTAAAAATGACTCTATTCTGGAAAATATAAATATCCACCAGTTAAGATGACAGGTTGTGATGTAAGGAAAAAAAAAAAAAAAAAACTTTTTTATTTGGTTAAAAACTTAAAATACTATTTTTCTTTCATTTGTTCCATACTAAATCCTAAATTTAGTTTATAGATGATGATTTTTTTAGATTTAAATCCTATTTTAGTATTTCAACTTTCAATCTTATTCTATTTTGTTCCATAAATTTTAAAAAATTTGTTTTAGTTCTTAAACTTTTAAAATTTTTTATTTTAGGCTCTACTATTAAAAATATGTTAACTCTTCAGTAAAAATGGAAGAGAACTTGTATTTTTGGACGACTAGGCTTTAGATGTATTGAGCAAGATGAATGTGGAGTAAAAAGCCAACAACCAACACACCAAAAAATCGAACAACCAAAATTTTGAACTAAAAATGTCTTTCAAATTCTCCCGCTTTGTCACCTTATTCAAAATTGAAACTCTAGATTTTTTAGCATCATTAACTTATTTGGTAGTCTAGTCATCCAAAAATACAAGTCACCTCGATTTTTTTTAAAAGAATTAACAAAATCTTAATATTGCAAGGACCAAAATAAAGAACTTTTTAAAAGTTCAAGAACTAAAATGAACCTTTTAAAAAGCTTAGGGACTAAGATAGATATTTTTAAAATTTTAGGGACCAAAATAGAATATTATTCAAAGTTTAGGGACCAAGATAAGATTTAAACCATTTTTTAAAGTTAAATTACAAATTTTGTTCTATGATTTGAAAAAAAAGAGTTAAAATTTAGTCGTTATGATTTGATAAAACCTCATAAATAATTTTTATGGCCTCTAAAATGTATGAGATTATTTAAAAGGTTTTATCAAACTATATGAATTAAATTTTAACTTTCTTCAAACTTTAGGGATTTAATTTGCAAATTTGAAAGTTTTGAGGCAGGAATTGAACATTTAAAAATATAGAGACTAAAAATAAATAGGTACTTAAGTACAAAAACTAAAATGATATTTCAACACTTTCTTTTCTAAAAATTCAATCATTGGGAAAGTTAAGATCAAATTGTCGACCTTTAGAATAATATTGTATATATTATCTTAGTAACTATGTTCGAATTAACGATAAAAATACTCTAAAAATACTATTTTAGAGGGTTTATTTAACTATATACATATATATTAATGAATAATTTTTTAAAATAATGTTTCTAATTAGAAAAATAAATAACTATTGTAGCCTATAAGAGTTGTTGGTAGCTAGCATTTAATTACAAAAAGTAAAAATCTCATCAAATAACATTTACTAGCTTATTTTGTGTCAGTTTTGTGGTGTTTTCTTTTTCCTGCATGCTTGTAACGTACATGACAATAGATATAATAAATAACTGCATTAATTTTTTTTTTTTTTTCTGTTTTTTTAGTCAAGAGTAGAAATAAAAAAATCCAACCCACCCATATCCAAACTAAATGAATCCAATAACTTGGACCAAATTACTGACAAGTTAGAATTTTTACGCATTCTATTTAAATAGTTGAAAAGGAGATTGTACATCAAGTTGTGTTAAAGGGTCAGGTTGTATGTTAGTTGACTCTGAATTCCACTAGAGTCATAAATTTGGTTGACCTAGATCGGAGTGGATGAGAAATATTGTAGGTTGTCCAACATCAATGAACTTATAATTTTGTTTTTTATTCTTTAATTTTTTATAAAAAGATCAAAGAATTTTAATCATAAGTATTGCATTTTATATTTGCAATATTATGGTTGAATGTGAATTAAGAGTAAACATTAAATCAACCAACTGTTACTAATTGAGCCACATGGACCATACGTCTTAAAATGGTTCACCATTTCTATTTAAGGGGAATATTTTTCTTTTTCTTTTTTTTTTTTTTTTTTTTTACAACACAACCTTTTATTTTTATTTTTTTTTTTTTTTATTTTAATTTTTTTTTTTTTTGTTTTTTTATTTCTTCCAATCTTTTTTTTTTTTTTTTTTGCTTTTTTTAAAGTTTAATAAGTTGATTCCTAAATAGATTTCATTAAATTTATGGACTTATTAAACATATGATTTAATTCAACGTGTAATAAAACATTTTAACTCTCAGATTTGTGTCTAGGAGATTTATGAGCTTTAAACATATTATAATGAATTAGAGACCTAATTAGATAAAATTTTGAAAAAATATTATAAATAGAAAAAAGATATACCAAATTATTTATAAATATAGCAAAATTTTACTTTCTGTTTGTAATAGATCCAAATAAACATTTATCTATTTGAGTCTATCCCATATAGAAACTAAAATTTTGCTATATTTATAAATAATTTGGTATATCTTTTTTCTATTTATAATATTTTTTCAAAATTTTATCTAATTAGGTCTCTAATTCATTATAATATGTTTAAAGCTCATAAATCTCCTAGACACAAATCTGAGAGTTAAAATGTTTTATTACACGTTGAATTAAATCATATGTTTAATAAGTCCATAAATTTAATGAAATCTATTTAGGAATCAACTTATTAAACTTTAAAAAAAGCAAAAAAAAAAAAAAAAAAAATGTTCGAAGATTTATTTGACCCAAAAATCTAAAAATCTACACCAGTATCGTTATCGAACAAATTAAAAGTTAGAAGTATTTGTGAACTTAAAGATAACTAAACGGTTAAAGACCAAAAACCAAATTAAAGCAATTGTCAAAGTGTGTTCAACTTCTTTTTTTTCTTTTTTATTGGGGGGGAAAAGATTTCAATAATGGTTGGCTTTCATATCCTAAAACAGAGAAAACAACACAAGGATTTATAAGTTTGGTGAGAAAAAAAGAGAAGAAAATACCTATTTCTGGTGACAAGTTTGGTTAGAAACTCCCAAAAGCGATGGTTCTTGCATATGAGTAGGCACACCGTCCTTGAGATGTGCTCATACCAGCAAGCAATCGATGCCCCTAGGGCTATCGGCGGCCACATCCGTCGCGGCGCCACCTTCCTCATCACGTATTGGCTCGGTTCTACTCCCTTTGGTACCGGATAGTACGGCTGCAACCCGATTGTTAAACTGTTAAGTCATCACTAAACTCAAAAGCTTAATTTGATAAGTTTCGTATATCTACCGAATTATTTGTGTTTTTAATACCTTTTTAGTTGTGTTGAAATTGTGCACAAAAATCAATAAATAACTATCAATATTAACTACGATAGTAAATAACAATCGTTGATTTAAGAGTTGGAAAACAAGATGACGAAAAATTTTCTAGTACATTCATTTGAAATTTGTCTTCTTAAGTACTATTTATTAATGCTAGTGATTTTAAAAGCATGCTGACGTGACAAATAATAAATAGAGGAATATTTCATACTAGCATATTATGAAATTCTTTCCCAAGATGACCAAACGAGTGATTTTGAGTATAAATTTGGGAGGAAACAACAACCCGATGCCTAACAAGTTGCTTTCAAGATTTATTGAAAAGGAAATAACATTATTAGAGTTCAAATACAATGCAATTGATTGTTAATATTAAATCTTGACAAAAAATAAGATATTTTAGAAGTTGGAACACAAAATAAACTCAACAAGTGCCTTAGTGTTAATTAGGTATGAAAGAAAATGACATGAACTAGAGGAGTTTACCAAACACAAGATGATCCAACAAGTGATATTAAATATGAATCGTAAAAGGAAAGAAAACGACGTTACATGAGTTTGAATACTAAAATGAGAGTGAAGAAAGGACCACAAATATTAACAAAGATGACTATACAGGAGTTCGAAACGTACCGGTGCAAGTAGTGTTAGCGACTTGACAGAGTTGGGATGCTTGACGGCTAAAGCAAGGGCCAAAATGCAGCCGAGGGAATGAGCGACGATGTGGAAGGAGTTGACTTTGTAGGCCTCAAGAACCGATGTTTCGATCATGTCGACATGCTCTTTCAATGTGTAGAGTGAATCAGCTGGTTTCGGGCTCCGACCAAAGCCGAGAAGATCAACGGCGAGGAACCGATATGACGATTTGGCCGACATCGAGAAGTTTGGGAAGAGGGTTTCCGTCCAAAAAGCCGATGAAGAAATGAAGCCATGAATGAACAAGACGTCTTCACGTGGTTGATCTGAAAGCCACCAATTCCTGAGTTATGTTTCAATAGTTGGATGTGCATTCAATGATAATTAAGCTTAAATGGTCAATTTTCTTGTTTGCTTTTTTTTTTTCTTTTCTTAATTTAACAAATGAGTAAGCAAATTGAGATTGATTTGAACCTCATACCTTAAAGAAAATTTACTTTGATTTTAATTCTTTTTTTAATGCATTTTTAATTCGTTTTATAAAAAATTAGTAGTTTTGAAAATGTTCATTTTTGGTTAACTTTCAAACTGCCATATTTGAACTTCTTTTTGAAAATATCTATTGTAATATTGATTATTTTGCTGTTTAACAAATAGACGACCTAATTTATAGGTTTATAACAAAAATCAGATTGGTAGAAATCTCCTTGTTGACTATCATTAATGTTTTTGAAACCCAAGAGAGAAAAATGCAAAAAAGGAAGAAAGAAGAGCATTTTTTTTTTTTTTAAAGAAAGAAGAGCATTTTTTAGCATATTATCAAAATTTATGGTAATACGTAGGTAAGCACATTAGCTAAAATTAGGTGATAAAAATAACCAAAACAATCATTTCTCAAAAGTTTAGGTTTGGAAACTACCACCATTTTTTCTCTAAATAAATATTCAAAAAGATGAAAATTGACATTTTAAAACGTTAAGAGGAGAAAAAGTAATAAAATAAAAAATAAAATAAAAAATAAAAACCCCTTTGAAAAAAGTAGTTATTTATTTTTAAAAAAAAAAAATTCGAAGACAAAAATGAACTATTTGGGCGTAAAATTAAAACGATAAATAAAATCTTAAAAGTTCATGGAGTAAAACTCGAAACCCGAGCCTAATCAAAATTACCTTTAAGTCCTTCCGAACGAACAAAGAGGGATTGCTTAGGGGAAGAAGACCAACGAGTACAAGGTTTACAATCACAATCCGACCACCTAGGATTCTGCCCACCATTGATCTTGTCTTGAAGCATTTCAACAATGGTGGAATGAACGGTAAACGTCGATCCAACCGCGGTTGTCGTCTTCGCCGTCATCGTCGAACCAACAACAAAAGGCATAACCTTAGATATCTCAGAGAGATAAGAAGGACGAGTGTAAAGAGTATCAGAAACTTCTTCAAGCTGAAGTTTAGTGGACAGTGACAAGGCATTATTTTGAGAGACCAAAACCTTATTCCCATCACTACTTGTAATAGCTTCTTTATGGGAAGAACAATAACAAGGCTTCCATTGGGATTCAAAGAAGAAATCAGCCATTTTGTAAACAAAACATAACACAATGTCAATGATATCAAGAAGAGAGAAGAGAAAAATGCTTAGAATTTCATTTGTGAAATGGCCAATTGATTTGAAGACCCATTTGGCTGATTTGGCCATTGAAGAAGAAGAAGAAGAAGAAGAAGAAGAAGAAGAAGAAGAAGATATTGCAAACATTTTGATGGAAAAAAGACTAATGATTTTGGAGATATAAAAAATGGTTTACCTTTCTCTCTAGCTCTTCTGTAATTTTTTCATTTGATAATTTTTTTTTTTAAATTTTTTTGATTTTTTTGATTTTTTTTATTTTTTTTTTTTTTTTTTTTTGAGAGAGAGATAAATAGTCAGATAGTAGCAGATAGCAGATGAATTAATAATGAATTCACATTGTTTTATTTAAAGCCATCTGTTGGGGGAAAAGGAAAAAGAAGGTGGGTGGTGGTTGAACTTCCCTTTGGGGAGAGAAGGAGGGCAAACAAATTCTTCATGGCAAATGGATTTTATAGACTTGGATTTGGATACAAGGTTTTTTTTTTTCTTTTAATTTATTCCAACTAGATTAAAAAAAAAAAAGAAAAAAAAAAACCATTCCCTTTATACGTGGAAAAATTGTGAAGAGCTTTCTTTTTTTTCTTTTTTGAAAAATATATCTGGGTTGAATTTTAAATTATTTAGTTGTGTTTTAAGTGGGGAAGGTCGGTTGTTTTCTATTGAAACTCTAAACTTTTTAAGAAAATTCAACTACGTATTGAATTTCTAAAAGTAATTTGTGTAATTTATTTGATAGCTATTTGATGTTTGGTATTTAATTTGAAAATCAAGTTTATAAATTGTATTTTTTTCGCCTCTAATTTTATTCTTACTTTTATCTTTTGTTGTTTTGTCTACTTTCTATTAATGTTATAAAAAAATATGGATAAATTACAAAAACTACCCTTAAAGTATGGTGATAGTTGCAATTATACCCTTAAACTTTCAATTTTAAAAATCGAGTCCTCAAAATTACATAAGTATTAAAATTGGGTCAAATTGGATCTTCAAACTCATATAAATGTATAAATTATAACGTTTTTATAAGTTTTGAAAGTTCAATTTTTATCTTTTCTGAGTCTAATTTCCAAAAGTTATTGTCAGTGTAAGAGTCTAATTTTAACACTTGTTTGTATAGGGGCTCAATTTTTAGAATTGAAAGTTTGAGAGTATAATTGCAATTACCACTACAATTCAAAAGTGGTTTTTGTAATTTACTAAAAAAAGATTGAATTAAGTTTTGAAAACTAAACAAAGCAGTTTTTAAAAATTTGTTTTTGTTTTTAAATTTTAGCTTAAGATTCAAATGTTTCTTAAAGAAACCATGGTATGAAAATAAGAAAAAATTGACAAATGTATTAGATTTTAAAATAAAAAACTACATACCAAATGATAATTAAACATGACTAACTTCGTTTTTAGTTTTTTGTGTTTCGAAATTGATGCATGTTTTCTCTTATTTAAAAAAAAAAAAGAAAAGAAAAGAAAAAATAATATGGTGTTTCTTTCTCTCTTAGTTTCTAATTTATTATGTTTAGAAAGTTTTAAACTTTTTAGCTAAATTAAAAAAATAAAACAAATAAAACACAATTTCTTACAAATTACGACCACTCATTAGTTTGGTTTTGTAATTTTTAGTTTTTAAAAGTTGTGGTTGCTTTTCACAATTTCTTTATATTAATTTTTATCTTTTAAGTAATATTTGAATGTTTAGTCAAATTTAGAAAATGAAGACAAATCTTTTAAAACTATTTTTTTTTTTCAAAATTTAGTTTGAAATTTGAACCCTTTTAAAGTCAGATAACAAAATAAATAAATTCATAAGGGAAAGAAATATTTTATATACAAAGAGAAAATATAGTATTTAGATGCTTGATTTAAAAAAAAAATTAAATAGTTATCCAACGTTAAGTAAACTTTTCATTTTGACTAATATTATCACCCAACTTTCTGAAATCTCTTATATGGTCATTACTATGTTCATATAAGTACAAAATGAAAATTAATTGACCGTTTTAACGTGAAAAAAAAAGAATTTCTTAAATAAATAAATAGTGGCAAAAAGTGAATAGAGGTTAATTAACAATAAAATACAACCAAACAAATAAATTTTGATTGAAAATGTATTCAATTTAATCAATCCGCCTAATTTTTGGCTTGCTTGTTGATGTTTCCCAATATAACTAAAATGATAGTTGAAAAATTGATCCATCATTCAAAACTTTTATAGCTACGTTAATATAACACGGATCAAAATTTAAATTATTGCCAAAGTAAGCAAGTATAATTAACTTGACATGATTCCTCTATTTACCAAAAGGATTAAGGAAAAATTGCAAGAACCACTTTTGAAGTATGGTCGGTATTTACAATTATATCCTCATTTAAACAATATACTAAAAGAAAGATAGGGATCAGGAGGTGCACTGGACATCTCAACTAGGTTGACGCATTCTTTGCTATTACACCCCTAAAACTTTTCATTATAAAAATTGGGTCTTCAAACCTTCCTACAAGGGTTAAAATTAAACCTTCAAACTTATAATAGTTATAGAAATTTAACCCTCAAATGATAAAAATTGTACGATTGTTACAATTTTCATTATTATGTAAGTTTGAGAACCGTCTAATTTGAACACTTGTAGAAATTTAAGGATCCAATTATTACTATTACCATATATACTTTAAAGGTAATTTTTACAATTTATCCATAAACTAAATTATTTATTCCAACCTTTAAAAATTCTCTCTTTTTATAAACCAAAATAGAATCTAAGGCAGAGAATATATTAAAAAGAAAAAAATGAAAAAGAAAAAGCTGATGCCATTAAGAAAAGTTATGGGCCACATATAAAATTTTATTTTTTCTTCTCAAGTAGGGTTACAGCTCATGGAGTATGTTATAGTGAGAAATTTGTGGCCAAACTTATTAAATATTTGCTCACAATTAATCTTAGTGAATGAATAAATAGTTATTTTCCAAACCTCTAGTATTAAATGCAAGCTGCATAGCCCACATGACCTCTTCAACTCTCTAAGATGTCATCCTCACCACCGTCCTAACAAGAAAATGTCAAGTTTTTTAACATTTTCGTGGTCGGATTAAAGAACCAAAAATAGAGATGTCCATTTTTTTCGAAGAATTTGAGAGTCCATTCGATGAAGTAATTTTTTCTCTTTAATAATCATGTAATTTGATAGTCTTTACATTCTTGATAAAGACTACTTTAAATGGAATGGACATTTATTGTGTGTAAATATAATGTTGAAAACTCTATAACACGTATCGAGTTTAAAGAAGTTAACAATTATTCATTTTTGCCAAAAGGAGTACAACTCAATTAGTATAAGATTTGTATTACCGACTTCAAGGTTTGACATTTAATTTTTCTATCTAACAAAGTGTAAAAAAAAAAAACAATTATCATTTTTTTAATTATAACAAAATTTAGATTTTAGGTTAAAATATTATTTTGATCACTGTACTTTGGATTTTATTCCATTTTGGTTCACATATACTTTCAATTGTTCAATTTAGTCCCTATGCTTTTGATAAATCTTATATTTGGTCACTTATGATTTTTTTTTATTGAAATTAGTTAAATAATAATAATAATTTTAATGAAAAATACACTACAATTAGTTATACAAGGAATTAATGTTAATAGAACCTAATTTATTTAAGGGAAAAATTACAACAAACAAACTGCAATAACAAATTTTAAGAAATATTGAGAGTACATCGATTAGAAATAGATTTTAATATTGAGAGTACATCGATTAGAAATAGAATAAAATCTAATGTTTAGAGACAAAAATGTTATATTACCTAGATTTTATACTGAAGGTTTTAGCAATTAATTGTTTAAACAATAGCTTTTTCCCTTTTTTTTTTTTTATTTTTTTATTTTTTATTTTTTTAAAAAAAAAACAAAGCTTACATTTGAAACTTTGAAAACATTTATTATAAGATTGGTAGAAAAACAAAAACTTTCTAACCGTGCAAGCTTTAGCGTAATTTCGTTGATCATAAGTTCATATCTTCTCAAATGAATTTTTCATTATGCAATATTAAGGATAGAAAAAAAAAAAAAAAACTTCTCGAACTATTTTCAAATATAGAAAAATGAACTAAAATATTTACAAATGTAGTAAAATTTTATTGTTTATTCGCGATAGACTGATATTTGTATCTATCTATGTCTGGACACAGATAATAATCTATCGCGATCCCAGATAGATTGTGATATTTTGCTATTATTTGTAAATATTTTCAATAATTTTGCCATTTAAAATAGTTTCTCCCTACAAATTATTTTATTTACATGTATATTGATCCAAACTTCTTTAGATATTAAAAATGGTCAATATTATTTTCAACTTTATACATTTATCCAAATTTTAAATTACTTACAAACTATTATACACGTTTTTCACAAAAACATAGAGAGATTCATGAAATGTTATTGTCAAACATCATATTGGGACTGAGACTTTCTCAAAGCACTCGAAACCCACCACCTTTGGTTTTCATTTATTTTTAGGTTTTGAAAATTATGTTTATAAATATATTTTTCCTCCTATGTGTATATTTCCTTCTCTTATCTACTTTTACCAAATATTTCAAAACTTCAAGTTGGGTTTTGAAAACGAAAAAAAGTGCATAAATAAATTGCGAGAAGACAAATACAAAAGATTTCAAAATCATAAAACAAAAAACTAAAATTGAAATCATCAAATAGACTTTTATCTTTTCTAATATATGTGTTCACTTAGATTATAACTCATTTGTTGCTCACTATGAGTAACTTCTTTATATTTTTTTAATACAATAAATGGTGGTATGAAAATTTGAACCTCTGACCTCAATGGATAGAAATACAGCCGTCCAAATAATATAGTTTGGAGGGCCAAATTTTGATGATAATTGACTCTTGACTTGAGACCTTTCAGAAACCATTATCAAACATAAAGACCAATTGAAAATCGAATTCATGTTTAAGAGTAAAAGAGTTAGTTTCTAAAATTAAGGGGAAAAAGAAAAACAAAATCTAAATCCCAATAACTGAACTGTATCATACTAAAAGGACACGAATTAAAAAAAAAAAAAATTAAAAGAATTTACAAATTCAATATATACAAAAATACACATGTTAATAAAATATTGTTCACATACAAATAATACATTATAGTTAGCCATTATACAATCTAATTAATTAGCAATTCTCATGGACTAATTAAAAGTGTTCATAACAATCCTATATAATAAAATCATATCAATTACCGTAACATAAATTATAACTTAATGGTTAAAATACAAATTATTCTTAAAAAAAAAAAAGTACAAAATACGAGTTATTTCTTAAAAAGAAAATACAAGTTATTATTTTAAAAGTCGATAGTTTGATCTACAATTATTAAACTAAAAAAGATAAGTTAATAAATTATTTATAAATTAAAAAAACTATATTACTAAATACTTGTTTTTTTTTTCTTTTCAGAAAAGCTACATTCGTAAATAGTTTTGAAAAAATACATAAAAAAGAATATTGAACGTAAATTTTCCCATTTAAATTCTCAAACATTCTTAAGGCATAGAAAATATAAAAATATAAAAATTGTATAAAAATTGTCTAACCTATTTGAAAGGAAAAGATAGAAAATTAAAAAGAAAAAAAAGGGGGGGAGGGGGGGCATAGATGTATACTAGGAAAAAAAAAGGTGGGGTATGTGAATTATTGTTAAATTATGCTATTTTTTACGATATTATTTGTAATAATTACTTAATTTTGTTAATGCAATAAGCTTTTGTCAACAATGTTTAACAATTCATGCATGCTTGCTTCTTCATTTAATGGATTCTGTTTTGTAAACATATTTAAAACGTTAGCAAATAACAAGTTTCATAATTCTAACATGTGTGTTGACTCAAATTTTTGGAGATCCACATTGTTTTGCGCTAATTACCCCAAATTTTGGGAATTTCGAGAGCTTTGTATCTTCCTTACTAAATAATGCACAGTGTCGAGAGTGGGTATAAGCTTGCTGTTCCCTAACCTATTGCCTCCGATTAATTCTATGGGAGATTCTCCATTTTGCATCGTGGTTCACTCGTGGTTTATGTGGATGCTTCTTGTGGTGAGGAGAGGGTTGGTTCGAGTTTAAGGATCGTGGTTCTTAATGATTCTATGTTGATTCAGGTGGTAGCTTAATTATGGTGTTTACGATTGGGACTGAGGTGGTGGCTGTTCGGGAGGGTCTAAACGCTGGGGAGTGCTTCACTAACCCTTATGTCTGATTCCTCTTCGTTAGTTGCTATATGCTCAACAAAGAGGAGCCTCCTTTGATTGAGATCATGAATACTCTAGAGGATATTTGGCAATCCCTCTTTAGAATTTCACTTCCTCTTTTATGACTTGATTTGTCTTTTTGTTGTTCTTTAATGATAATAATAATAATTCTAACATATGTGTGATTCAAAATGGTTCATACAGACCACTACCTTTGACAATCATAACAGAAAGAAAAAGAAAATACTTCCATTTTTATTTTTTGTTTCTTTGAAAAGCAAAACCATTCCCATGGGAGGCTAGAACTTTGAAAAAGTATTATCTCTAATGGAGCTTTCTATATCCATGTCATAGTATTAAATTTTTATCAACTATTGCCATCAATATTTCCACGTTTCTATAGTTTTGACATCGACATGAGGGGTGAATCGATATTTCCAATTTTAATATAAATATAATATAAATAATATTCTTTCAAAAATCACAAAATATTTAATTAATTTATTTTTTTCAGAAATATCTAGTGAAATTAATATTTTATCGATATGTCCATCAAAATTTTCGTAAAATCAATGTCTCGATATTTTGATCAACATTAACATTTTAAACCTTGATTCATACACATATTTTTCGTGGATTATAATTCAATTAAAAAAAAAAGTTGAAATAAATTTGGTTGAATGATAACTTTTTCATAGGTTCACCAACCTTGAAAAATTAAATTTGAGTGTAGTGTTATGGTAAATAATTGTAGAATTATTTCTGGATGAAAAGGATATTACTTTTTTCCTAGGTTCTTTTCATTATTTTTTAGTGTAATTTATCATGTGATTTTCAATTATTCACTTAAGTTATAACTCTTTCCAAGACGACAATTATTAATCTTTCGAAAAGGAAAAATTACCTTAATGAAACTTTAAACAAAACTAGAATTTTCAACCACCACTCCAACAATTTTATGATTTTTTTTTTCTTTTTTATCAAGAAAACTTTATACATTGACACTATAAAAATGTCATAAATTATAACAAATGTGTTACTAATGTACGTTTTTTTTTGTTTTTGTTTTGTTTTTTTTTTTTGGTAAAAAAGAGTGGGAGGGATTCAAACCAACAAATTTGTGGTTAACAAATTCAAATACTAATTAAGCTAGGTTCTTTTTCGCATGTTAATGATTTTTGTAAATAGCCATGGTAAAAACTTATTTTATGACAAGTAGTAAATATAGTAGAGAAATAAAACAATATTTTTTGTCAAAATATATTATATGGAAAATTACAAAAATCACCCCTGAAGTATGGTGCTAGTTGCAATTACACTCTCAAACTTTTTACGGTGAAAATTAGGCCCCTAAACTTCTAAAATTGTTAAAATTGGACACTCAAACTTACAATAATGATAGAAATTAGACATACAAACGATAAAAATTGGACACTCAAACTTATTATAAATGTTACAATTTAATAATTATGAGTTTGAAGGTTTGATTTAATCCAATTTTAACACTTTATATAAGTTTGAGGGTTCAAATTTTAAAATAAAAATTTTAAGAGTATAATTGCAACTATCACTATACTGCAATTTGCCCTGTATTATATTTATTAATTTTAGCTACCACCAACAAAACGTTAATAATGACAATATATCATATTGTTACGAAAATGTTTTACTCATGACTATGTCATGTGTACGCTTTGAATAAATGCACCTTACATTTTGAATTGATTGTTGATTTAACAAACAAATTTGTTTTTTTTTTTTTTTTTTTTCCAAGTTTTCCAACTCTGTCTTCATTCTCAGAATTTAAATTCATAATGTCTTTATATGTACATACAAAGATAGAGAAATTTGTGAAACATTGTTATTAAAGGAATAATATCTTCCTCTTTCCAACCTTTAATGACGTATCAAAGAGAACACATTATCATCTCAAGTGACCCCATTTAGTGGGAGGACTTGAATCATGATTAAGGGCACTTAGAAGGTAAGGGGTGTCATTTTTGTATATTTATACATATATAAAGTTGTAGATATAATCCCACTACTGCAATGGCGAAAATACTTCTTATGTCATTGGTATTTTTCTGTTTAAGTTTCTAACATGTTTCTTTATTCTAATATTTTTTAAAATGATATTTTAAGTTTAATTTTTTCTCCTTCCTCCATCTTTTTCGTTTCGGACAAAAGTTATTTTGAGTAGTTATCTAACACTTCAATTTTTTTCAAACTGACTTATTTTCAAAGTCAAATCAAACACACTCTAATTGTTTTCTTTTTATCTTTGAGGGATGTGGACACACCTCAAGTAATGTTGATGTATGATATCTCTTCAATGTATGATAGTAACGTGTATTTTGTCACATTTTTGTGTCTAAATTTTATCTGATAAAGACAGCTCATAGTAATGAAGATGTTGTCTCTTATTCGTATACCAATAAAGTTTCTTCATTGATCAATACGAGAACTTACACATCACAATATGTTCTATATAGGGCCAACATGAGATCAATTCAAAGTAGTATTATAAATTATTGGTATACAATTGACGAATGTTGATGGGATAACTAATGGTTTCATCTCCATCAAGGAGCTGTTTGGCAATGATGATATTAGCAGCTTCTGTTGGGTGATATGCATCCCAAAACACATATTTTGATCGATCATCACACAATAAAGAGCTTGATGATTGGTTTTGGTTTTGATCCTTGTAGCAAATGAAAGGAGGAAGGTATCCACCACAGCAGGGTTGCTTTGCATTCACAAACCCTATATTATGTTTTCAAAGCAATTAAATTATTTCACCATGTGAAAAAATAATTGAAATTAAAAAAATATTATGAAATCAACAAACAAAAAAGCGAAAAAATGTAAACAGTAAAGGCTGATATAAAAATTTTGATTCACTAACATTGTGTTGACTATGTCCACAACCAGAAAAAAGAGAGAAATTTATTATTGAAGGGAAATATCAAATAATACTAATTACAAAGGCGCCAACATGTATGTATGCTAGAGAGCTTATATACGGAACCTCTCTAAATCCTAGGCTCATAAGTAAAATCCTCGTATTTGATCATTTAGAAAACAAAATAACATATTCAAGACATACCAACAAGAAAGTTACTTAGACAATACAAGTGCTTCGTTAGAATTTTAAAAAGTTGTTTTAACCTTTTCAGAGACCTTTTCTATCTGCCCAATTTTTCTTTGGTCAAATCACCATTTTATTCTATAAGAGTTGAGCTTCATTTAATTGTTTTCCATCTACCCAATTTTTCTTTGGTCAAATCATCATTTTATTCTATAAGAGTTGAGCTTCATTTAATTGTTTTCCATATAATATTTTTGTTATTACCCCAATGCTTTACTTATTTATTTATATATTTTTTACATGGCCAAAGAGAGAAAATAGGTGTCTTGGGATTAGAACTTTTGTAAATGTAGTGTAATGAAAGACACCCTTTTTCTACACAACCTATTTCCTTCCTACCTAAATCCCACCTAATTTTCTTTATTTGGACTAAAATTCAAACTCTAATACAACTAGTCCTATATAGTCATTCAATTTAACCTTTCAACTCATGCCTAAACGTCTATTCATTAATTTTCTCTATTACAACTAAGGACACTAGTAATTTATATCATGAATATATCATAAAAATTGAACTATTTGAGGAAAAAATTTTCTAAAATCATACATGGACCAAAATGAAATCAAACTCACATTATAAAGACTAAAATAACAATATTTTACACAAAAAGGCACATCGAATTAATAGATGAGGTTTGGAATCTTACCATATTGTCGATAATTGACAATAATCTTCGTGAAGACAGCATATGAATTGGCATAAACGAACTTTGTTTTAGGACTAAACTCTAGATTCAATTGATCAACCACTCCACTTAGCCTAAAATTGTAGGCTTTGATCAACCGATTCACTTTTTCTGAACATTTTTCATTTGATATAAAATGTATTGCTCGTACAAATGGAATACATCCAAGTGGTCCAACTCCAACCACTACAAACTTCCGTGCCCCCAACTCGTGCAATCGCTTCATAAATAAATACCGAGAATCATTATCAAACGCTATTTAAATCCATACTTATTTTACTTATTACCAACTATAACTTTCAAATTATAAATACACAACTCGAGTATAGAGATATGTGAATGTATAAACCATATCAACTTAACTAATTATAGATACTTTAAAATATTAAACCCTAAATCGTATTATAAAATGACCCATTAGGGTGATTTATGTTTTGATCAAAAGTAGGAAAAGTAAGCTTTAAGTAATTTACTTGCTTAAGTTTTTCTTTTGGCCAAGGTCCTACTTATTTTTCAAGTCTTGCCAAGATCATTATCCCAAAATTGGCATTAACAGTAAAGTCTCTCACCACACAAAAGATTGGTATCTTCTTTTTGAATATGGTGGTTGACCATTCGGTGGTGGAGGGTGCTCTTGCCTTCTTGGCTGTAGCTGAGATATTCTAATGACTTCAAAACAAACACTTTTTTCATAGCGACTCATAAGAAACAAAAATGAAAAATACTTATCCATCAACAAGTCTAGTTTATTTACCGTTACGTTTTTAACTTGCAGTTGCGGAGAGAAATCTAAAAAGTAAGAGAAGAAAAATAATTTCACATTTTTTCAAAAAACATAATTACTTGTCAAATTTTTACTAGTAATCAATGGAAAGATTTCAGTGTGCAATCCAAAAGAAATATATATATATATAAAACGTATATATATACATATATATATGTATATATATGGAATAATTTTCTCCACTAGCTAGAGTGCTCTTCCTAGTTTTTGTGTGATTCAAAAAAGAGTTAAGTTTCGTCCTTATCATTTTAAAATCTTCAATTTGATGCTTAGCCATCGTTTTGCTAATTCTCCAATTTTTTCCTATTTTACACATTTTCTTTTGATATTACCTCATCATCTCTCTCTACCCTACCAAAAAGGGAAATAATAATGCAAGAAAAACTATCAACTTTTGATCAACCATAAGAACATTTAAGGAGATTTATAAACTATGGGAGGACTAAGGATTGAAGTTTTCTATAATTTAGGGTCTTAATTGAACTAAGCAAGAACCATAGAAACTAAAAGTTGTTATTTAACTAAAAAGGGTTACATATATAAGGGAAATTATTTTAAATGATAAAACTGTTGAAAATATTTACAAATATAGCAAATATCACAATTTATTTGCTATAGATCGCGATAGACTACTATTTGTGTCTATCATGACCCATATATACACAGAATAATAGTCTATCGTGGATAGACAGTCAAATGTTGCTATATTTATAAATATTTTGGTTCGTCTTTTTTCTTTTATTTTTATATTTGAAAACAACACTACATATAAACAATTTCATTTCAACTATATTGTTAATATGAATGATGTGTAATTAAATATAAAGTCAATAAAGAATTTCTTAGATTTTTCTTATTTTATTTTACCTTGAGATGTATTGTTAAGTTGGAGATCATATGATCCAAGTAATCACTTGGGGAAGCCTTGTTTCTTTGGAAAAATGGAATGGAGGGTTGAATATAGTTGATTATATCATTGGATCCAACTGTTAAAGAAAAAATTGCATTTTTCAAAACCTCCATTGTTTCATTCTCTCCCTTTACTTTCACCATGTAATCTCTACTCTCTTCAAAATTCTTCACTTGCTCCCTTAGTGAAATCCTTCCCAACTGTTCATAAAAACATTATAACTTGTTAAGTGACAACTTATAATATTATCAACAATTGTTTATTATTAAAACGAATGACTGAAAATAGTTGCCACAAATTTTAATTGTGATAGATATTAAATGTTATGAAAAATTCCAGTTTTGTTTTAATGAATATAACATCAAATTAGAAGAAAATTACTTATTTGGTCCGTACGGTTTAACCTGGTTAAAGTTCGAATTTATTTCCTATAATTTGGTAAAATCCTATTAAATAGTCTACAGTAGAAATTATTTATGAGGATTTTTTCAAACCATATAGATTATTTATGGCGTATTATTAAATTATAGGAATTAAACTCTAATTAACTACTAAATTCTAAGTTTCTTCAAATCATAAGTATGAAAAAAATAATCTTGAATCGAATTTAGTGCACTACTTACAAATAAAAAACCAGTTTCATCCAAGATGCCAGAAGCTCCAGAAGCATAGTTTATTCCTCTATATATTGTGTCTGCTTCTGTACTTGGGGCTAGAAATGGTGGAGGAAATGATTTTGCTCCAAGATATTCCCCTGATTCAAACATTCCATAAATACTTTTATTTATAATATAATTTTGCTGTAACGTTAACATATATCAATTTCAACAATATATTGACATATGCTTACTTCTATTATTACTTTATATAGAAAATTAATCAGTAAAATGATATTTATGTATAATTTCTTCTTAGTAAGTTTCACGTTTCATTGTTCTTCGTTTTAATTTTTATTGCTTTGCAATATATATATAATTTAAACATTGGTATGATTGCTATTTTGTTTGGGTCCTATTTTTGTTTCTGGTGCCTAGACATCTCCTATTTTGCTATTACAATTCGAGAGAGTTGCAAATCTAATAAAAATGAGGCCAAATATATATTATATAAATAGCAGCAAAATAATAATAATAATAACAATCATCATCATCGACGTTTAGGGTAAACGTCAACTAGAAAGTAAAGAAAATATTGCATTAATTACCATAATCGTCAATTAATGATTAATAAATATATATTTCCTTTTTTAATGAAAAGATACTAAGGTTGAGGGATCAGTAGGTGCACTAGAATATCTCAATTAGGTTAACACATCGCGCTCTCATCACGATCTATATTTTTTCAATTATGTTAGAATTTGAAATTATCTTTTTCAAGTATATATGTATTTATTTTTAGTTGAATAATGTATGAGGTCGAGATTCCTACATTTGGCCAATAGATCAAGGTGATAATGACTTATAAACATAACTATATTTACTATACAGTTTGGAGGGATGTATTACCAATAATATCTGAAATAGTTCGACCATTGGTAAACCTTCCGGTGGGTTGGCCACCGGAAGGCTCGAAATCAATACCGTATGGCGGGGAATCGGCTTTGGAGAGGGTGAAAATATAGTCATTATTCCCGGCGTCAACAAGCGAATCTCCGAACACAAAGGTCGTGAAACAAAGACCACCATGAAAGAAGTTGAAGGAGAAAACAATGAACATCACAACATATGATTTAGAGAACTCCATTTTTTTTTTTAAAACAATCCCCACACTCGTAAGCTTGAATCAATTCGAAGCTCTTGCACTAAATATTCCACAAAATGGTTAAATAATAAAGTGAGCTGAGAAGTTGATAGTGTCATGCAAAGAAAAGCATAACATGTGCATGTTTTGCAACAACTGCGGTTTGAAGTGGTCGCCATTGGAATCAAACGATTGTCCTTTATTCTTGTTTGTTTATTTGCATTGTGTCATTTTTTGAAGGCTTCAAAGGGTTAGAAATGGGGGACACTGTCATAGCTTGGTTTGGTGAGATACTTTTTGGTTTATTTATTTATTTATTTTATTTATTTTTTTAAAAAAATACATTTTAGTTTTTAGCTTGTTCAATTTTAGTCTTTATATATTTTTAAATGTTTAGTTTTAGTCTATGTATTTTCAATAAATCTTAAATTCAGTCTTTTAATGATTTTTAGCAAATATTGGTTAAATAATAATAATATATTTTCGTGGAAATAAAATATACTATATGAATATATTATAAATATTTATAAAAAACTAATAAATAATAAAAAGTTTTTAAACAAATCAGCAATAAACTAGCCAGAAGTAATTAAAGTTAAAATTTACTAAAAAGTATATAGAGATTAAAAATGAACATGTGAAAGTGCACATGAACTATAATATAGAAGTTAATTAATAAGAGTTAGAAAAATCACATGAACTATAATATAGAAATTAATTAATAAGAGTTAGAAAAAAGAAAAAAACTGGTAAGAACAAAACCTATGTTAAATTAAAATTTGGAACTTTTTTTTTTTAATACAATAATAAGAAAGTTATCCCAAAATTCTTTGAGGAGACTTATAATGTGGCTGACAAAATGTTATATCATTGATTGCACGAGAGTGAATATAAAACTGTATTTTAAATTGTCATTTTGAATAAGGTGCAAACATATTATTTTAAATTTAAATCTCATAATTATAGATCTAATTATATTGTGCCAGTTCCATTCATAACTTTTTTCTACTCTATAAAAGATATTGGGTTGAGATTATAGAATTGCTTAATGTGACCAACAAAAATGTTGTTATATTGCCACTTTGATTCGTTACCAATACATCTATAATTTAAAATATTTTTAAATTTCATTCTCATACATTAACTTTTTTCCTTTTCAATATATTTTTACTATGTATTTAATATATCTCTTAACTCTTACTTTATCAATCAATTATTATTAAATGATCAATTGACTCAAAAACTTAGTTGATGATCACTTATTGACCTAAAGTTTAAGTTGATGGATTATAATAAATTTAATTATATCAACATTTTAATATCTAACAACATATAGAAATGTGATTACAATTTGTTATACCTATATCAAACAATTTATCGAGTTAGAAATGTTTTTGACGACGCTCACAATTGGGAAAATTCTAAATTATAGTAGCGGATGGAAGTCTTTGGTTCATTTTTTTTCCATAAAAGAACAACCATTTAAGAATAATACGTGTTATATGAAATAAAACAATGTATTAATGTTGAATTGAAAGAGTTAAAGTGAGCACAACTCAATTAAAATACAATATGTGTGAATCGCTCCACTCTTAATTGCACTAAGAAATTGTTGAGTGAAAGAAGTATGCATACTACTTTATTTATATATATTTTTTTAGGCGTTATTCAGTGTTACACTCAGCCAAACGAAATCTCGAGATCGGTGATAAAAGAAAAAACTTATAAAAAAATAAATCAAAAGTCAAAGGATGGTATGATCATTTACAATCTTTAGTAGTCAACTCTAGCCACGTGGCATGTCACAAAACCTAGAAAAACAAGGTCATCCCATTCATCTCATTGACTTTCTAGCTACCACTCTTAAATGATCATCATATACCATATTCTTGACCTTTTTTTAGGTGCCATAAATTAGCCTCACTGTATCCAACTTTTCTCTCATTACTAAACCTATATAGCCTCCAATCAAACAAACTATTCAAACACAGTGATGGGGCAACTGGGTTTCATTTATGTATCCAAATTAAAGTTTGTGTACATAGTAAAAAGAGATCTCAAAAAACAACTTATATAAAGCCCTTTGACTTTGGATTTGGCATCTTTCAAACTTCAAAGACAAAATGAGCTGTTAGATATTTAAAGAGGTCCACATGCATTTGTGGGCAGCTTTGCATGTCATGAAATGGTCTTCTTTCCATTAGGATAATGCCATTTTAGCCTCACATTATTTATTACAAATGAGAAGAATTTTATGTTATATAAACAAAGAGCAATTATCGCAAAATTGGATGAAACAAACCAAATCGTATAGACTTAGGTATAATGTAAATAATAATTAAATTATCATAATCAAACTTAAAAGCTTAAGTTGATGGATTACAATAAATTTAAGAGAGACAAAAAAAGATGAAATTTTAGAGAAAATGATATTAGAGTTTTTTTTTTTTAATTTATGAATTTTGACAAAATTATTCAATGGTTAATTCGTGCATTGGTCAATCTTTTTTTTTTTTCTTTTTATGACAGTTAATTGGATTGAAACTAATGAGTTTATGAAGATTTTTACACTATCTTCTTTTAAAATTTGTAGGTGTATTAGTGAAAATTGAACCAAGGATGAACATTACAATAGATATATATTTAAGTTTAAGGTCAAAATTGATTTGTTTTCCTTAAATTTAATATTAATTAGCAAGAAAACTGATGAGGATAATGAAAACTCCACCTGTTGATCTCCACCATAGTATGATATTGTTTACTTTCTGCATAAATCTTTCATGAGTAGTTTTCATTTGGAACCAGCTAAAATCTCTAATTCCAATGGAAATAATTGTCCTTACCTCATTTATACCATAAAACTATCTCTTCTTTAATAAATGTGAGATTTTGTTAACACGTAAGAAAAAGGACATTATAGGGTTTGGACACAAGACCTATATCTATTACCACAAAATCACCAAAATCAACTCAAAACTTAAGGCTCATCCATTTCATAACCATTTTGTTTTTTGTTTTTTGATTTTTGTAAATCAAGCCTATAAATACTACTTTCACCCATAAATTTCTATGTTTTGTTATCTACTTTATATTCATGTTCTTAAAAACCATGCCAAGTTCCAAACTATAAAAAAAAATAATAATAATAAAAAGTAATTATTTATTTATTATCTTTTTTTATGTTTAGAATCTAACTAAGAATTCTAGTACTTCTTTAATATGGATGGAAACCATGATAAAAAGAATCGGAAGAAAACAAACGTAAATAAATGTTTATGAAATTCAAAAAATGAAATTATGATCAAACAAGATTTAAGTGGATTGGCCCGTAGGTCTAACCTAACAATGTGTGGCTGTGCAGAACCGTGGAGAACCGTGTGGATGTTGGTAGTTAGCCGATGGTTGAGGCTTTATCTTTATATGGTTAGAGGGCCATGCTCACATGACTCTTAATTAATTCCGAGGGGACTTTAAGTCAATGCTTGTTACTACATCAAAGACAAATTCTCAATTATTGGTCTAGCCATTTTGTGTTTTTTGATTGGATACACATCAATTAATTAATTCTATACTTGGTCAAAATATATTTTAAATTATATGATTTGAAATCTTTGAGAAAAATGATTTAAGATTCTTCTACCTCGTTCGGAAATGGTAACTGAAAAATAAAATAAAATAAAAAGTTTACTAATATAGACTGATTTGTTAATAAATAAAAAAATTCAAATATTAACAAAATTAAATAAGTATTTTATTTCTCCGCCCGTTTAGAAAGTAAACATGTAAAAACATGATTTGAATTTTTTTTGGAAAAAATATTTTTTTATTCCTAAGTTGAAGGGCTAATTTTTATTTGGTCTATTGATTTCAAAATGTTATATATTTAGTTTTAGTTTAGTTTCAATGTAGTCTAGATTTCAAAATTTTACAAATTTACCCTCAATTTGGTCTATAGGTTTCAAGATTTACAATTTCAATCTCAATTTTTTATTAGATGCTCACTTTCAATCATTGGCGTCAATGTCTAATAATTAATTTTAAATAATTATGAAGTGAAATTTAAAATTTAATTTTAATAGTGATAAAAAAATAATAAAATTTATATTTATTTATTATTATTAGTACGACAAATGGATGCATGAGGAATTAGGGGACACAATACCCACTCGATTGGACAAAACAAAACAAGACCTGGGTTGACATCCATGAGGCAATTCAAGTAAACAACAGGGTTGACCACTCGGGGATAGACTTGGTTCCTCAGTGACTCAGAAATGCACCACCTCTGAGCTCCCCTTGGATGCGCTGACCCTTCTCTTACAATATTGGGATTTCCACTTTTGCTCTTGCATTCCATAATGGGAAGAACCTCTTTGTCTATTCTCTTCGGGGGATAGCAGCAATCTGCAGGTTCGAGAGACCTGTGGAAGAGGAAGAGAAACACGACTCTCTTATACAATAAGTAGGGAACAGAGTTGCACCCTAGGAAATAATATGCTCGACCAAAGGGAGAGGACGGACTGACTCAAAGAAACGAAAGAGAAGTATGAAAACTAAACTTTCAACTTAAAAGGAAAAAATCAATATATATCAATTAGCGTTAAATTTTTCTCTACTCATTTACATCTTATGTTATACCTAGATGTCAACTAAGATTTAATTGCTTGGAAACAAACAATTAATATATACCCATTTTGTACACCAATTTGCTGTTGTTTTTCCTTGAGAACAATTAGTGTGGAATTGGGACCTCCGACTTAAAAAAGAATATGATGAGCCATGAATAGATAGTTAATGGGATTTAATTTTAGTTAAATAGCAATGCTAAATTTCATAAATGTCTTAAAATTCCTATTTTTTACAAGAATAGCCTAATTGACTTTTTTTTTCAACAATAATATTACGGTCTATATTACCTATCATATACTTGACTTTTTAAAAAATGTCAAGTAAACCCGTGTCAAAAATAAGAATAAAATTTTTGACAAGGTAAAAAAAGGGTCAAACTGTAGTTTACTTGATTGTTAAAAATATCAAGTATATGAAATCAGTTGACTCATTTAAAGTGTCAATTGTCTAAATTCATGATATTTATTATAGATCAAGGTTTTTATAACTTGACAATTTTTACTTGTCAAATGTAACTTCTTTTTGACACCCAAAAAGTGACAACTTAATTAATACTTGATACATTTTGCTTGTCAAGTTCGTAAGTGTTTTTTTTTTTTAAAAAAAAAATTGTATTATTAGAAATTACATATAATTGTTCCTATTTGGAAGTCCAACAACGATATAATTTAATTGGAGAGGATAATCATTTATTAACCAAATAAACAAACAACACATATACATGAACTACTTAAGCATTAATCAACCCAAAATTTCAGTCAACCTAACAAAGTTCATAGATCTTCAACATATATATATATATTGTCATATACTTACAACCTCATGTTAACAAAGTTCATATGAACAATTGGTGTTAGAAGACTATCGACCCGATATAAACAATTTCAAAAAGAATGCTCAAACCACAATTGGTGTTAAGAAGACGACATATTTTGTTATTAGTTGTAAATATTTTCAGCAGTTTTGTCATTTAAGATAATTTCTCAAAAAATTGTTATAATAAATATTATTAAATAAAAAGAATGAAAAACACAGTTTTATTGAACTAATCCATTTGAAAACCTTACTATGATAGTCGGGTTTTTTTTTTTTTTTTTTTTTTTTGTGATTAATCGACTTTGCAAATTAACATGTTTAAAATTTTGAATTTAAATGGATTCACTCACCAAAAAATTTCTTGGAAAATGGTTAACACACCATGGTTATCATTCTATCACAAATACAATGTTTTTGTCAAAAATTGACTACAAACAGATGATCAAATATCCAATAGGAGATTAAATAATCGACAACGGAAAGGAAAACAATTTTAGTACTATACGTAGTTCTAAAATTTTCGATAGTAATAATGCTTTGATTGTCATGTCGACGTCAACATAGAACCCAACAATGCTAAATAATTTTTATAAAAAAAAATTCAAATACGAATACAAAGAATATGTATTTAAAACAATTTTGAGAAATGAAATATTTAGTAAGCGCTCGCATCAAAACGACACTTGAACATATTGGTTTTCTAATATCGTGAGTAAATTATATATAACTTATATATATGTTATTATTAAAACTATTTGGGACTAAATGCTAGAAAGTCATTTAAATTTAATCATAAAAATAATTTAACCATCAATAATTTTTTAATTATTTTTATTATTAAAATTATATACCCATTAAATATTATTTATTTTGATTGATACAATTTTGTCTCGAAAAACTCCATACTTTTCAAGTAGGACCGATTAAAAAAGAAATGAATTTACAAAAAAAAATAGAGATTGATTAAAAATGATTTTTTTTATTAATATTATTTAAATTTAAATCACACCTTTTTCTTATTTATAAAAGATGTAGAAGGTTAAGATTTTTTTTTTTTTTTTTTTTTTTTTTTTTTTTTNTAGAGACCACTTAAAAATGATTTTTTAATTAATATTGTTTAAATTTAAATCACACATTTTTACTAAGATTTGTCTAAGAGGGAGAAGGTTAAGCATTACAAACAAACTCTTGGAGGAGGTTAAGATTTTCTCTTTTTAGCATTTAATCAACAAATAAACATTTTTAAAATTAATACCTCATCTTTTTAAAAGACGACGATATACACCAAAAATATATAGCAATGATATTTTTATAATAAGTGTGGAGATAACTATATTTTTATAAATAGTTTTAATAATGGTATTATAAATAGAAAAAATATAAAATTATTTACAAATATAGCAAAATTTCACTTTCTGCCTATGATAAACTGCTATAGACAGAAGACACGGATAAATGTCTATATGGATTTATCGAAGTCTATGACATTATAAAATAAAATTTTGCTATATCTATAATTATTTTCAACTATTTTTCTATTTTTAAAAATATCCTTTTAATAATAAGAATATTAATAAAAGATCCTCTATCTATATCTCTCTCTATATACGCCCAAATCAAATCAAATAAAAAGCCAGAGGTTAACAAACACTTAATTAGTTTTTTAAAATAATAATAAAAAAAATCATTAATTCTCACGATCTTTTTTCCTTCCTGGATCAAAATTGTTTGGTTTCCACGTCTCTTCTTTTACTTAATTCATGTTGACGTACTCTAACACTTATCATAAATTTTATTTATTTTTAGAAACACTTATCATAAAATGTTTTAAACATATATTATGTATATATCAATTTTAATTTGTCCGTCATAATTAAAGTTTAGAAAACAGCTTGAAATTTGATTTCTAGTATCATTATGAATTAGTTTAAATGTATTTTATCTTTTGTCTCCATTTAATTAAATTCATTTTAAAACTGACAAATGAGATAAACAGATATTAAATAATTAGAAAACAAAAAAGAAAAAAAACCAAATTAAGAAATTAATATTTTAATTAATTACTAACATTTTTTAAGTACAACTGAAGTAGGGAAATTTAAATCACAAACCTCATAATTACTAACACACTCGTATGCAGCTATGCTCATTTTGGCACTAACAATTTTTTTCTTCTTTCACACTTTATGCAGCTATGCTCATTTTGGCACTAACAATTTTTTTCTTCTTTCACACTTTTGCTTCCGTAGAATATAACACAAAAGTGCAACTTATTTTTGTTTGTGATTTTTTTCTTAAACTAATTTTTTTTTGAATAATTGTATTAAATGGCAAAACTATTGAAAATATTTTCAAATATAGAAAAATATCATTATCCATTAGTGATAGACATTTATTAGTGACAATACCGTTATAGATAGATAGTGACATTTTGTTATATTTGTAAATAAGTTGACTCATTTTGTTATATTTGAAACAACCCACTTCTTTGTTTTTTTTTTTTTTTTCATTGATGTCTAGGAAGACGTTCTGATTTTTAAATAATTAAAGATATATTTTTAATTATTTAAAGATATTTTGTAAAAAAAATACTCAAAAGAAAAAAAATATTTTACTCATTTACATTTTAACGAAATCTCAAGTGGTCTTCTTATGGATTTAAATTTGAATTCATATATAATATCAAAGTGACACGAAGATTCATTCATTTAGGTTTGATTTTTAATCGAAATTGGATGAAGAAATATCACCTAATTTTTTTTTCATATTTAGTGGGCTAAATTATTGAAAATACTTCTGCATATTTTATGCCCAAAAATATCCTAAACTTTTAGAAGTTTCAATCATATCTTGAAACTTTAAAAAAATTAGAAATTAAAAAAAATTGAATGGAAATCTTGTGTAGTTTACTTGAGAAATACTCTTTTAACTTCCAAAGATTTGGATTATTAACCTAAACTTAACATAAATTGAAAAATATCCTTTGCCAATATATGAACGAAAATCAATAATACCTTGTTAATTTTTTTTTGTAAAAAAAATTAGAAAATATACTTAAATTTTCAAAATTCCTTTAAAATATCCTAAACTTTTAGAAGTTTTAATCATACCTTAAAACTTTAAAAAAATTAGAAATTAAAAAAAATTGAATGGAAATCTTGTGTAGTTTACTTGAGAAATACTCTTTTAACGTCTAAAGATTTGGATAATTAACCCTAAGCTTAATATAAATTCAAAAATATCCTTTAGCAGTATATGAATGAAAATCGATAATACCTTGTTAATTTTTTTAAAAAAATAAGTTTAGAAAATAATACTTAAATTTTCAAAATTCCTTAATACTCTTAACATTTCATTTTTTTTTTTTAATGTTCATTCCAATTAAATTTTCAAAATTCCTTAATACTCTTAACATTTCATTTTTTTTTTTTAATGTTCATTCCAATTAAATTTTCAAAATTCCTTAATACTCTTAACATTTCATTTTTTTTTTTTAATGTTCATTCCAATTAAATTTTCAAAATTCCTTAATACTCTTAACATTTCATTTTTTTTTTTTAATGTTCATTCCAATTAAATTTTCAAAATTCCTTAATACTCTTAACATTTCATTTTTTTTTTTTTTAATGTTCATTCCAATTAGTATAGGGGTCACAAATTTATTTGAAGTTAATTTTGAGTCAGAAAAGAACTAATTTTAAAATAAATTAATAAATACTTTTTTTCTTTTTTTCTTTTTTTTTTATCAATACAATAATTTTAATTTGTCCAATTCTTCAACCAATTTTCTCAGCAATCAAATATACACCAGAACTTTAAGTTAAAACATCAAATCTCAATAAATCTCACAGAAACCCCAAAATCGAAATATTTCTTTAAAACTCACCAAAATAATAAATAGCCAAATACGTATTTGGATATTAACACACACTCAACTGCTAATAGATAACCTTGTTAAAACGTTTAAGTTTTAAGGTCCTTTAGTGGTTCTATCGTTCCCTTTTTTCTTGCTACATATAGTTTATTATACCTTAACTACAGGGTCAATTATTTATTTATTTTTTATTTGTTATGTTTTGATATAAACAATGGCCAAAGAGTCAATAAGAAGGGGAGTAAGAGAACAGTAAAGAAGAGATAGGAGAAAAAAAAGAAAAAGGAAAATAGAGAAGTGGGTTAGATCTTAGGTTAAATTAGGAAGAGAGAAAATGGAAGAGGGAGGTGGTGGGGTATAGATAAATGGTAAATATTTTTTTTTAAATTTTTTTTTAATAATTAAAGGTTAGGGTATAAATGCAACTTTTGAAAGTTATATTTTTGTAACAAGGTATTAATGATTTATGCTCATATACTAATAGTAAAAATATTTTTGAACCCTTTTAAGTTTAAAGATATTTTTGAAACTTTTGAAAGTTCAAGAGTGATTTTTAAACAAAACACTAATGTTTCCATCCAAAACTTATGGTATTGGTAAGTTTGAACTATTTTTAAAAGTTTAAGGATATTTTTAAAATTTTTAAAAATTTAAAGATATTTTTTTATACAAAATACAAAATTCAAAGACATTTTGTTTTATATATATAAAAAATTTAGCCATTATTCTCGAACCTCTAACCTCATTCTTAGTCGGATCTACGAACATGGGTGTTAAAGCCCATTTACGCTTTGATGAGTCCCATTGAATTTATATACATAGTTAGCCCAAAAGGCCCATTTTTCTCTCCTACAGTTTTGTCTTCTTTTCTTGCCTTTGTCTTTTTAGTACTCTTTATTCCCTTTCTTTTTGGAAGGAAGTCTCAAGCTACAAGTTGAATTTGAAACTTCTTCTACCAACAACATGATATAAACTTCTTTCTTTTCCTTCAATGAGCAGATAAATTTTAAGATAATTGTAATATGTAACACCTTTAGTAATAAATATTAAATAAATAGAGCAAAGTCTATTAGTGATAGACTTCTACCATTATATCGTTTGTCACTAATAGACTCCTACCAATAATATGATATAAACTCACATAGTTAGATCTAAATTTTGCTATATTTACAATTTTTGTTGTATTGTGTTATATTTACTAATATTTTAGATCCAATTGCTAAAATTGCAATGGCCTGTGTACAAACTTTTTTAAACATTTAATTTGAAAGTCAATCTAAATCTACCTGTTGTCTTTGTATCTTCTGAGTTTATAATTTTGCAATTGTAGTAGGTATAGGATCTAGCTGATTTTCAGTCTCTTGTTCAACATTCTTGTTTTTGTTTTTGATTGTGGAACTCTATTTCTAAATCAAAAGTTCTTTTCCATGCAGTTTCTATCTTGGTTTGTACAAAACTCAGAACTCACAATATGATTGACAATTTTCTTGTACACCTTTGAATACATGAGACAGACTATAAAAGAATCCTTATTTTGTATCAAAAAGAATTTAAGAGATATATATAAACTTTTTAATCACATTCAAAGGTGATTGCTAAGATGTGGTAGCTTCATTGAATAAGTTTTCCAACTTTCTATTTGTTGTTAGGGGGAACATTGTTGCATCAGTTAGATATTAGATAAAAGAAAAAACTATAAATTATTATTTTAAAAAGATGGGCTAAAATACATAACTTGAAAGTTCAAAACCCAAAAACTTTATCGTTTTCGGAAATTTTTTTTTGGTACTACTATAGCTAGTATGAACATATTTTCATATTATCTCTATGCACTGAGTTGGTTAGTATTGTCAATAGATTATAATAGTGATTTGTGTTCAGGTGCACATAATTTTAGTTTGGATTATAATAGTCTGTGTTTGGAAGGCAGATTATTTTAGTATGGGTTTCGGTCTTTTCTCGATTTATACAAATAATGGTATCTTAAATATTATATTTTGTCAACCACACAAATTAATCAAATTTATTTCTTAATTTGTGCATAGCTCAACTGATTAAAGTATATATTTATAATCAAGAGCTTAAAAATTTTAGGGTACTCAAACCTATATAATTATTAAAATTGGACCTCAAAATCTGTAGATTTGCAAAATTTTGGCCCTTAAACTTTTAATTAGTTACATGTGTGTTAAAATTGGCTGTTTTTTTTAATTATAATTTTGTTTGTATTAGAATTTATTTTTTCTTTAATAGAATTAGATAAAAATCTGAAAAATATATAATATTTTTCTACATTATCTTTATATGTTATTTCCTAATAGTTTAAACACCAGACCCAATTTTAACAATTATAGCCTATAAGTATGAGGATTTATTTAACTTCATTGATTTAATTTCTTTTAATACAAGTGAAAAAAAAAATAATAATAATAATAAAAGTATGGAAAAAAAAAGGAAAAAATAAAACCTTTTCAGTTCATAGGTTTTGGATCTAGGTTCCATTTGGTCTCTACATATGTTTCAAAATAATACACAAGTTTGTCTTAAAAGTATTTTTATACACAAATTTCAGCAACCACTTTCAACGTCCAACTCTAGCGACCACCTCTAGTAGCCAACTCCGACAACCACCACTAGTAGAATTTTGGTCTTTGCCCATGCACAAGAACGTTGATAGATCTTCAAAAATGAGTGGTAAACCTTTTGCCGATGTTTTTTTGCATGGGCAGACAACGTCGGCAGAAGGCCGTGGGGAGATCTTCTGCCCACGTTTTTTGATATTTCATCGGCAGAAATGTCCACGCAATGAAACGCGTGGGTAAAAATAGTCTTTTTGCCCACGTTACGAACATCGGCAGAAGTTGGTTTCTAGCCACGCATCAACATTTGTGGGTAGAAATTGAATTTCTGCCCACGTTTTATCCGTAGGTAGAAATTGATTTCTGCCCACGCATCAATATTTGTGGGCAGACATTTCTTCCCACGTTTTATACGTGGTCAAAAATCAATTTCTGCCGACGTTTTACTTTCCATCGGCATAACTCAATTTCTTCCCACGCATGAAACGTCGCCATAGCTTTATAATTACCAACACATCTATTATTATAATATTATATGCTTCGGGATCAATATTTAAAATAAAAATAATCTCAATTTTATGTAACAAAATATATTTAATATCATAACAATAAGTTTAGTCAATTTCCTGTTACAAAATATGTTTAACATCATAACAACCCCCAATTCTTTGAACATATAAAATCTGGAAAGCTATCTTGGTGTTTGTTCCCTAAGCTATATTAGCTTTCATTTTGCTATACAAAATGAGCAAAATAACATTAAATACACAAAAAGTGGTTCTGTTAGTTGATCTTCACAAAAAAATATTTCCCTTCATCAATTGGGTATTCACAAAAAAATTAACATTTCTGGCCTTCTTCAAAATATATAGACCTGAAAAACATAATATTGAACTCCAATAAGCACAACATGATCAAAACTAGCAAAGGAAATTAATTTGCATGACTTTCAAAATGATATTCAAGACCAACTAAAAAGTACCTCAAACTCAAAACCAACCTAAAAAGTGGCTAAAAAGTGTCTAAATGGCACTTTGACTCCAAAAATAAGTCCAAAATGCACAACTATGACCTCTAAACTCAAAACCAACCAAAGAGTAGCTAAAAAGTGTCTAAATGACACTTTGACTACAAAAACAAGTCCAAAATACACAATATGACCTCTTAACTCAAACCCAACCAAAAATTGGCTAAAAGGTGTCTTAAACTCCAAAAACAAGTCCAAAATGCACAACTATGACTTCTTAACTCAAAACCAACCGAAGAGTGGCTAAAAAGTGTCTAAATGGCACTTTGACTAAAACAAGTCCAAAATGCACAATATGACCTCTTAACTCAAACCTGACCAAAAAGTGGCTAAAAAGTGTCTTAAACTCCAAAAACAAGTTCAAAATGCACAACTATGACCTCTAAACTCAAAACCAACCAAAGAGTGACTAAAAAGTATCTAAATGGCAATTTGACTACAAAAGCAAATCCAAAATGCACAATATGACCTCTTAACTCAAACCCAACCAAAAAGTAGCTAAAAAGTGTCTTAAACTCCAAGAACAAGTCCAAAATGCATAACTATGATCTCTAAACTCAACCAACCAAAGAGTGGCTAAAAAGTGTCTAAATGGCACTTTGACTACAAAAACAAGTCCAAAATGCACAATATGACCTCTTAACTCAAACCCAACCAAAAAGTGGCTAAAAGGTGTCTTAAACTCCAAAAATAAGTCCAAAATGCACAACTATGATCTCTAAACTCAAAACCAACCAAAGAGTGGCTAAAAAGTGTCTAAATGGCACTTTGACTACAAAAACAAGTCCAAAATGCACACTATGACCTCTTAACTCAAAACCAACTAAAAAGTGGCTAAAAGGTGTCTTAAACTCCAAAAACAAAAATGCACAAGGTACTAAATGCATGAATTGGCTACTGTAACTGTAGGATAGCCACAACCATAATTTTAAACTTTAATTTTTAAAAAATAAATACTTAAGAAGTTGAAGGTCCATCGCCTCCATGTCCTTGCCCCAACAATTTTTGAACGTCGGTCCATCTATCTTCCCATTTGGCAAGTTGACTCATTAACTTCTCATTTTGCTCCGCCATCTTTGTGTACTTTTCAGTGAGTTCATCCAAAACAAATCCAAAATGCATAACTATGACCTCTTAACTCAAAACCAAGCAAAAAGTACCTAAAAAGTGTCCAAAAGACACTTTAACTCCCAAAATAACCTAGATAATTCTCAAGAGTCTTCATAATATTCAAGACCAACCAAAAAGTACCTAAGAAGTGTGTAAATAACACTTTAACTCCCCAAAACAACTTCAAAATGCCTAAGTATGACTTTCAAACTCAAAACCCACTTAAAGAGTGTCTAAGTGTCACTTTGACCCTCAAAAAAACTTAAAAAGTGCATAAAAAGTGTCCAAGAGACTTATTAACTCACAAAACAACCTAATTTCAAAATGTTTTAAGTTCCTAAAAAGTGTCAAAGAGAATTTTGTGACATGTTGATTAATAAAAAAGTTACACTTGGAAGTTTTATTTGTCCAACCACAACCCAATAATTTTGTGCCATGTTGATTAAAAAAAAAGTTACACTTGAAAGTCTTATTTGTCCACCTACAAGAGTGTTCCGTTATTGATAATTCTCTAAACAACCTAATCATAAAAATTCATATATTTTGTATTCTAGTTTAAATTTTTTGCTAGAATACGAAATAAAAAAAGTGAAAAAACCAAAAACAAGTTTGTTAAAAGTAAAGCAAATCAAGAAAATAATTAATGAGAAGCAATCCCACTAATAAGTACACACAACAAAAAAATCAAAAGATATACTTATAACAGATATTTCATCAAACACATAATAACTTCAAGTGTCTAAATGAACCAACCTAAATTCAACCCATCAAGAGTGTCTAAGTGTTCTTTTGAGTTTAAAAAGCAACAAAAATGTATCTAAAAAGTGTCTAAATGACACTAATGACTTTCAAAACACTTGAACAGATTTAAGCGTAACTTCCAAACTCAAAATCAACCTAAACGATCAACATTAATCATTCTCATTGCAATTTCATCATTCTCATTACAATTTCATTCAAATTTTCACATGGTAGTTATATATTTGGTAAGTCTCACAATGCAAAGTCCACTAATTTAAACTATGTGTTCCAAAATGACAATTAATTTCATTCAAACATTCATTTGTAGAGGACAATTCTAGATCTAAAAAAAATACTCAATTAAAAAGTCTATATCACTATGGAAGACAACTCTAGATCCAAACGAATAGTCAATAAATAACTCATCCACGTTTACTGAGCTGGCGGCAACCACGAGCACGAAAGCGTTGTCTTCCACGAGCAGAATGTCGGGCACAAGCAGAAACAGCGTCGGCAGAAGCAAGACAAGGGCGTTGGGCATAATGACGGGGGTGTCAGCAGCAGCAAGCAGCGTCGATAGGAGGCAGAAGCAGGCGGCGTCAATCAGGCGACAACAGCAGCGGTGTCGGGTAGCAGCAGCAGTGGTCGTCGTTCATCGCCGGCGGGTGAAAGAAGGTGGAAAGAGGTTTTTGTGGGGTGGAGTAGATGAAAGAATGTGGGTGAAGATGTTTTTTTTTTTTTTTTATGTAAAAATAAAAATAAAATGAAAAAGAAAAAGGAGGGAGAATGAGAGGAGGGAAAGTAAAAAAAAGGGGGAAATGTTTTTGTGGGTAAAAATGTGAGGAAAAAATAAGTGAGATTTAAAATCTTTTTGGCCACATTCATTGCGTGGGCAGAAATTAAAAGTTTATGCCCACATTCCTTGCATGGGGAGAAACTAAATTCATCGTCGGCAAAAACCAACTTTAATGATTTTCACTAATACCACACTACTTTTTTCCCACGCATATATTTTCATTGGCAGATATGATGTTATGCCCACCATTAAAAATTCGTCGGCAGAAACTAGGTCTGCCGACGTTTTTTGTTGTGTTGGCAAAAAAAAGTATCGGCAGAGACAGAAATTCTTGCAATGCACCTCCGACATCTAACTCGGCCAACCACCTTCGACATCCAACTTCGCGCAACCACCTCCAACAACCAACTCCAACGACCACCGCCTACGACCAAATCCAGCAACATCCAACCACCATTGTTGACAGCCAACTTTGACCACCTTCGACAACGGTGACCACTCTACCAACTCTGATAACCATTATTTTAAATTATGACTACTACAAATTTTGGTTTTGTTGACACACGAGTTTTTTGTTTTGTTGATGTTCGTAACATAAAACCATCAATAAAACTTTAATTTAAAGCTTAAAAATAACTATTAATTTAAAATTACATATAAAACATCAATAAATGTTTATATTTAAGTCGACGCACAAAATGGTTAATAAAAACACCTCTTGTTGAAACAAAAGTATGTAAGTTCCATCAAAACCTATTAAACTTTCGATTTTTTTATTAGTTCATAGTGTTTTATAGTCATTCTTTATAGTAATTTAATAAAATCTCTTTTATCACGTAAGAAATAAAACAAACTTGTATTTAAAAACACTTTTGAGAAACAAATAATCAAACATGGTCGTCTATCGTAGATAGACTGTGTATTTTGCTATTAGTTGTAGATATTTTCAACAATTTTGATATTTATTAAAATGATTTTTCTACCAAGAATAAAATTATTAACCAATAAAATAATATCTTTTAAAATAACGTGTGTGAAAGAGTGAATGAAAGAAGGTCTTAAAGTATAGAGTACTAGAACTGATGAATCAAAATAGACCTTTCAAAAGTTGTATAATCAAAGTAAAATAATGGTGTTTGCAACCCAAGTAAAGGCAACTTTAATGATGTTGGGCCAAGATATAATAAATTATTAAGAGAGAAATGAAAATAATAAATAAAAATAAAAAACCTACCTCCTGCATCCTGTAATTAATAAGGAAGAGGTGCATGTGACTTGGTGTCATTATTTCCTTTTTCCAAATCCCACATTCTCAAAAGCAAAATTCATGACCCAATGGTCCCTACCGATACAACCCATTACCTTTCATCTCTTCACTTTCTCATCTTCAAAAATACCATCAAAGAAGAAGAAGAAGAAAAAAAAAAAAAAAATAGAGAGGAAGAGAGATCAAGATATGGAGGATGAGATGATTGATGATACTTCTCCAAGCTGGAAACTTTATGAAAACCCTTTTTATATTAGCCCTCCTCATCATCGTCATCGTCATCGTCGTCAAACTGATGCTCATAAATCTTCCATTAACAACCAACTTCAGTTTTATTGCTTGAAATTTTCTTCTTCTTCTTCTTCTTCTTCTTGTGATTTGTTTCCTACTAAAAGGCGAATGGATTCGGAGCTGGATCTTGCCCGAAGCCAGATCGTGCAGCTCAAGACCGAGCTTCGGTACGAGCGCAAGGCTCGTAAAAAGCTCGAGTCCTTGGCGAAGAGGCTGGCTAAGGAGCTTGATGAAGAGAGGAAACAAAGGGTAGCCATGGAAGGATTGTGTCAAGAGCTTGCAAGAGAGATCTCTTCTCATGAAGCTCAAATAGATCTGATGAAGAAGGAGATTGAAGATGAGAGGAAGATGCTCAGGTTTGTTTGATAAAAATAAATAAATAAATAAAAATAAATGTTTTATTTTTATATTTAAAATTTCGACCTTTTCGCATGAAACTTTCAAAATGTCGGTTCTAGTGTCTGTGTTTAGTTTAGTGCCTCATCTTACTTTGCTTTTATTATAGCTTTTTTAGTTGAACTAATCCGGAATGGAGATAGAGAATTGAACTTTTTTAGATTTATGATATAACGTAAGTAGTTTATTTGCTATGCTTGAATAATTTTGTTCTTAATTTTCCAGAAATATAATGCTTGGATTGACCAATGAATAAATGTTAAATGTTGATTTGAGAATATTAGCTGATGGGACCATAGATTAGAGCCAAATATGTGGTCTAAAACAAGTATGGGTAGCAGACAAAATAATCCAAATGATTGAAACGTCACTTTTTTTTTTTTTTTCAACACTTCAGGAACAAAATAGATATTTGAAAAATTAAGAATAAAAAAGAAATAAAAAAAAAATCTTGCCTTTTTTTTTTTTTTTTTTTTTTTTTNGTATGGGTAGCAGACAAAATAATCCAAATGATTGAAACGTCACTTTTTTTTTTTTTTTCAACACTTCAGGAACAAAATAGATATTTGAAAAATTAAGAATAAAAAAGAAATAAAAAAAAAATCTTGCCTTTTTTTTTTTTTTTTTCTTCTTCTTCAAGGATTTAGGGATTTAAGCAAGAGAATGAAGTGGCATCTCTTAACAAAACAATCTTGAAAATGACAAAAAAGTGAGATTTAAACCTAAATTAAATATATCACCCTCAAGCCCAAAACTTAAAAAGATAGATTAGACCAACAAATGGTTAACAAGAAAAATTTATGAGAAACTAACCAATTATTCCAAACAAAGCTGCTACAATGTTAAATCACTATTAAATTTTAAGTAATTAAGCTTAATAACTTAAATTGCATATATAATTATCTAAGAAACAAATTTAACAATAAGTTCATTTTATAATTTTGGTTAAAAAACATTTTTGGTCCCTCAAATTTCATGTAAGGAATAACTTAATCCTTGAACAAACATTTGATGGTAACAATTTAGTTCTTGAAGTTGAAATGTGTAATAATTTAAGTTTTAATTATGAAAAATCTCATCAAAATTAAGTGTTGGTTTTCATTTGGTAATAACTTATATATTTATAAAGTTATAAAAAAAATTGATCTCTGATTAGTTTATTGATCCACATGTATAAAATAAAACTTTAATCCTACAAACTATTTTCACTCTAAGAACTAAGTTGTTACAAATTTTATAGTATGGGAACTCAATTGTTAAAAATTTGAGAGTATAGGAACTAAATCATTATCTAATAAAGTTTTTAAAGACTAAATTGTTATTCCTACAACCGTTTCAAGACCAAAAGTGTTTTTTTTTTTTTTAACCTTTAAAAGTCACATTAATCCTATTCCAATACTGCGTTAACCTATCATGGAATGTGAAACTCGAAACTGAAACCGAAAGAATTAAACTTCGATTTATTTCTAATGACTTTTTAAGATGATATTTGGACACTAAATTGAGTTATTAAATAAGAGTTAATTACTTTGCGAGTTTAAAAAAGAGCAATTATTAGGTGCTAATCTATGCTTATATGTATTCACTTTTCTAGGAATGTGTTTTCCGTCGCCGCCCTCGTCTTGTAGACATCTCTACATGCTGGTCTTTATTTTATTAAAAGAATATTTATTAATTTGCACAAAGATAAATGTAACTCACTCATGCATTATGAGGTGGATTTTAACATTTTTCCTGATTTGCTTTAAAATAATTTGGAATTGAAGGTTGGCTGAGGTTTTGCGAGAAGAGAGAGTTCAAATGAAGCTTGCAGAGGTAAAAATCGTCTTCGAACATATGCTTTCAGAGATTGAATCAGGAACAACCAACAACAACACCACCGCCGCCGTATTTTCCGACTTTTCCGGCGAACTAAAGCACACGGCGGCAGAGAACCTATCGGCAAGTTCCGATAACAACAACGCCATTGGCGATGGCGACGGATCTTCACCGAGAGAATCAACAAGATCGGACACCGCCGCCGTGGGAGAGCAGAGATTAAGCTGCAGCAACACGGCGGCTCCGAGAAGTGCGTCGCCGGAGCTGGAAAATAATAATCCTCATATTGTGAGAGGAATTAAAGGGTTCGTGGAATTCCGGCGAGTGGTTCGAACAAAAGGGTCAAAAAGTAGAGATTCAGATGCGAAATTGGAGTGTCAAAAAGCTCAGCTTAGAGTTCTTCTCAAACAAAAATCCTCTCTCACATCCAACAACCTCATTATTACCTAATTTATTTCATATTTCTCAATTTTTTTTTCCTTTTTTTCTTCCCTCTCCCTATTGAAATAATTGGTTGATTTTATATATATATATTTTGGGAAAAGTTATATGAACTTATTAAAATAAGTTTTCTTTTTCCTTTTTTGGGCTTCGGTTTGAATTGTTGTGGAAGACACTTTTGTGTATAGAGTTCTTTTTTATGTTCATTTGAAAGTGATAGTTGGATTAGATGTAAAGGTTTTTGAGGATTGGTTCAATGATAATGATAATTCTATTTTTAGTTGTTAAGATTTAAGGTTTCCAAAAAAAAAAAAAAAAAAAAAAATTGAATATTTAAAATTTACTTTTTTTTTTTTTTTTAATTTTTAATTTTTAATTTTTATAGTTGTTGTTCTAATTTAAACTCAAGGCTTCCTAAGCCCTTCTCGAAATAAAGGTTGGGCTTAGGTAACTCATCTCAAGATATAAATTTTTATGCTCCTTTTTTAATGTTCTTGAACTTTTATGTTTATGGACAAAAATACAATTTTGATATCCTTGATCATCATTAACTAACTAATAAAAATATGACATGATGGTAATTAATTTGGTGGCTGAACATGTGAAGTTGGTCATCCTTCTTTTTTTTTTTTTTTTTTTTTTTTTCTGTATTGTTAATCATAAACCAAATTGAGGCAAAAGCGTTAACACTGCTTCTACACGGGATTCAATCCCTTCAATCATGTTCAAGTGATAACCTAAAGGGTTTATAGTATATGTATAAGGTTGAGTGTCGTATCCTAGTGATGTTATGTATACGATATATTTTGTAATTGTTACAATCAGTTTGATCCAAATCGTTTATGTGAGACATGTGAGTGGGAGTATCTATACAAAGAGTTTGTATAAGACTAAACTGCGAAATAATTAATCTCTCTTTGTAAATCCATTATTGAAGAGATTAATGTTTTACAGCATGATCATACGTGACTCGATCTTGTGTTGGAGTTCGTGCTCTAAATTTCGTGGTTTGTAATGTATAAACAAGTTATTTATTTAATGAAATAAAGAATTGTTTTATTTGAAATTCAGACTTGCTTAATTCAATCCAATAAATTAAGATCCATGATTATTCACTGTAAACTTGAACAGTATGTGATTGAGAGACATGTGAATCATGTTCAAGAGATTATCTAAATGGTTTATAGTATATGGATAAGGTTGGATACCTTATCCTAGTAACACTATGGATACAACCCGCTTTGTAATTGGTACAAACCATTTGATCCAAATCGTTCATGTAGAGACATGCGAGTGAGGGATCCCTATATAAAAAGTTTGTATAAGATCGGACCGCGCGATAGTTAATCTCTCTTTATTAACACCGTTGACTGAAGATATTAACATTTCATAAGATAACCATGGGTAACTCGATCTCAATCCTAAGTGAGTTATGGACTCCTACCTACGAGGGCTNATCGTTTTCCTAAGCAATGATACTAGAGAAATTCTTCTAAGCATGAACCGTATATGCTCTTCAAATTTGTAGTTCATCAAATAAATTATCACTTGTCAATCTAAATAAAGTTTAATAATATGATATGTGTCAATTAATCTTACTTTTTTTTTTATAGATGGTAGTAAAATTACTCAATTTTTAAAAGTAAGAAATAAAATTCTCGTTTTTCTCAAAGTAATAATAATAATAAATAAAATCCTTGTCATATAAACAAATAAATTTTGTTGAGCATCTCCCAGCCTCTTTTTCAAGACTTCCTCACATGCCCATTACATTATATTAAAAGCAAACCCACCTTTCTCCAATGTATACTTTAAAATTATATTAGAATTGACTAATTGAATTATATGGTTTTTTTAGTTTAATATTATAAAGGTATATTTTTTAAAAGAGATGTTTCAAAATCTATTTAGAAATTAAAGAAAATTATATATCATTAATAGATATATACACTACATTTTTTGAAATCCAAAGTTCAAACTGTTATTCCCAACTTGTTATACTGAAAAATAATAATTATTATTATTATAAATAGAAAAAAAATCAAACTATTTATAAATATAGCAAAATTTCACTTTCTATCTGTGATGGATCATGATAGATCCAAATAGACATCTATCAGTATCTATCTAGTAAAATAATAGATGACTATCTTGGTGTATCACATGTAGAACGTAAAGTTTTGCAATATTTGTAAATATTTTTAATTTTTTTATTTTTGAAAACATCCCTTAATTTAATCTAATATGATAAAATAAAATCTACACCAAGCCCTGGGAGTTTAAAAAATTATAAATTAGTTTGTATATTTTTAAACATATTACAACAGTATATTTCATTACTTTATTGGATTTTGGCTTTATTGATTTTGATTAAAGGAAACTAGCTATTCTATGGCTAAAATAAATAATTTGTCGGGTAGATCCTTTGGTTTAAGTTTGTCTTTTTTATAAAGACGAATGTTATTTTTAAGGAGAATAATACTAAATATGTATCTATATAAAAATGAAAAATAAAGCAAACTTCGAGATTAATTAGAGTCATCTCTCTCTCTTTTAAACTTTAATTTCAGTCATCTCCTGTATTCATAAGGAAGTCTTAACTCGTGCTCGAAAATAAATATACATACATATATTTTTTATTTCATTTTCGAACATGGGTTTTTTTAGTCCAAGTGTATCTTGTTTTTACTATGAATTATTTTCCTTGGTTAACAACAGTTGTAGTTTTTCCAATATTTGCGGGTTTATTACTTTTCTTTTTCCCTCATAGAGGAAATAAAGTAATGAGATGGTATACTATATGTATCTGTGTACTCGAGCTGCTTCTAACAACCTATGCATTTTGTTTTCCATTACGATTTTCGATAAATAGATGCAAACATAGGTATTAGAAATTTGTAGGTTTTGTGAATCTTAAATTGAATAAATATAAAAACAAACGTAAAATAATTCAGGATTGAGATTATTAGAATTGATATGAAATTATCTTTGAGATTAAAATAATTAAAGGGGTGACAAAAAAAAAAGTTATAAAACAGATAAAATTATCGATTATACAATAGCTTTTATTTTATTTTTTTAAAAAATGATAATTCTTAAATATGTTTTTTCTATTGAATGCAACATTTCACTCAACCAAAGTCAAAGGAATGCAAATTAGAACTCAAAAAGTGAATCGATGAGACTGCGAAAGGAGCAAGACTTTAGAAGGATTAGAAGTTTACAGTATATGAAAGCTCATTTGGAGTTAATTCAGAACTTGGAGGAATTTTATAGCAAAAATATCTAGCAAATTAAATTAGTATATATATTAGCAAGAAAACTTGAATACAATGTCAAACAACAAATTTTAGCAGATTAGAAGAAATCTTACCAAGAAAGAAAGAATCAAATGGACTAAATGGATTGAGAATCAAAGAAGAAAGAAGGTGGGCGACGATGCAACGGCTAGCAACGTTAAGGTGACAATGGCGATGACTCTAAGGAGATAGCAACAACGATATTAAGTGGACAGCGACAATGACAACAATGACATCGATTAGCAAATAGACAACACTAGTTTTTCGAAGGAGAAGAGGAAAAGACAATCACTCAAAAATTTTGGAGAAAATGAATTAGATTTAGAGATCTAAAAAACCATCATTTCGACATTTGAGAAAAGATAAAAGATGACGAAAAAAATGCATCTCTCTATGCCATTTCAAGATAGTGTCGAGAGAAAACCTCCCTCAATATCGTTTTAAAAGCATAAAATGCGATTACAGGATCAAAAGTACATTTTTCTCTTATTATTTTTGTTTTAGTGAAATCAATTATGCATTCATGCGCTAACAAAAAATATGATATTTGCAAGTTACCATACTTATATTTTACATTTAAATATAAAACAATATTTAGTTAAATTGGATAACAATATCTTTTATTTATTTTCAATTAAAATTGGTAGTACAAATGTTCTTACTTTCCAATAGTTGCTCAAAACTTCTATATTTAGCTAGTTTTCTCTATTGCACCCCTGTTGAAAATAGGTTTTTTTTTTAATGATTTTTATAAATTAAATTTATTTTAAAATATAATATTTAAAAGTTCAAATACAATTTAGTTATTATAAATATTTGTTCAATTTTAGTCTACTCTTAAAGTCTAATTTTAATTCCCGTCCATTTTGGTCACATATTTTTGTATTCTTTTTCTTTTAAAAAATAGTAAACCAAAATCAATAACCGACATATATGGTTTTTGTTTTTAAAAAAATGAAAATTAAAAAACCAAATTTATGTGAATAAAAGCATAATAGGAAGCAACTAATTACATAATGAGCAGAAAAAACTTGTTTGCAAAATTGGTAAAGTAAGATTTTTTTTTTTTAATTTTTTAAATAGACTACCAAGAGAATCTACCAAACATAATAGTATACGGTTTTAGATATAATTTTTATTTGGTTCTTAAATTTCAAAATGTTACATTTTTTTTTTCTTAATTTTTGAATTTAATTTTCTATTTGAATTTTTAGTTTTCAAAATATTACCTATTTACTTTCCAATTATTAATTTTCGTTTTAATTTGGTTTCTAAGATTTCAAAACTTATTCTTTTAACCTTAATTTTTTTTTTTAAAAAAAAGTGTAAAATATTAAAATCTATAAGCCAAATGAAGACTAAACTCAATAAAACCCAAAAAAATATAACATTTTGAAACATAGAAATCAAATGAAAATTAAACTCAAAACCAAATAGTGAAAAAGAAACATTTTGAAATCTAGAAATCAAATAAAAACTAAACTTAAAACCTAGAAACGAAAAAGACATTTAATTTTTTTTTTTTTTTCTTTTTGAGTTGGGTCAACAATATAAGAAGAGTTCAAAATACATGAACATAGAATGGACTAAGAAAAACCCACAACAATTTTGAGAATGGACTAAGAAAAACCCACAACAAATTTGAGGCAAGCCAAACCCCTTATTGAAAGTTAAAATGTTGTTGTAAGTTGTAAGAAAGAGTAGTTTTTGTGGGCTCAGAAAACAATTAGTAAAAGTTAAAAATTGGAATTGGTAAAGCAATTATGAGACTAAGCAAATAGAAACCTCTTCATTCGATGCAACCCCTTTTGAATTCAATTTTAGCGCCCAAAGTTTGCGTGCTTAGCCCACTCTACACTCTCTCTCACCAAAATCAAACACTTTCATTCAAAAATTGAATCCAACCCATTTCACTTTCCTCTCTTCTTATTCCTTCCTTCACTTTCAAATTTCACTGCCACTGATCTCTCTCAAAATGGGCTGTGCTTCTTCTCATCTTCTCAATCACGACGATGATTTCCCTCAACTTGGTTCCTCTGCTCTCACCCATCACTTCGTTTCCCTCACTTCCACCACTTATGGCCTTCTTAACCTCGACCCGCCTTCCACCACCGCCCCACCTCCCCTCCCCATCCCCCCCAAGTCCCTTCGCTCCGACCCCGAGGTTATCAATTCCTGGGAGCTCATGGACGGCCTCGATGCCGATAGCTTTCGATTCTCTCTTCTCTCTCAATCCAAACAATTCTCCCTCAACAATGACATTGACTCCAATAAGGAGAATTCCAACCCCAATTTCCCCACCCACATTGTCGAATCATCCATTCTTCCACCCTTGTCTCGACCAGCCGCTACCACTCCCGTTACGATTCCCTCTCCCCTCAAACATTTGCTCGACAGGTATAGACTCTAACCTATACTATGTTCTGTTCATCTACCGCTACTTTTTAACTCTCTTAGCATGTATGAATCTGTATTATCTGATTTTCTATCTAATAATAAAGCTGATCCCTCCTCTTCCCTGTTTGTGAACGTAATTGACACTGTTAATAAATCTCTGTGTTGATTTCTCTGCTCTTTATATTTTTTTTTTGTGATTTTTTATAGTCGATTCTCACACTTCCTTAATTGAAAAAAAAAAAAAAAAAAAATACACTTTTATAGAGGTTTGAATGGAAGAATTGCTCACTAGTGAGTACAGGTTACGACGTATGTAATTATTTATTTGTATTCTTATTTAGGTTTGAGACACTCTGCCCGCCGAGTGGGGAGAATCGGGTGGTGGTGTACACGACGACATTACGAGGGATAAGAAAGACGTTCGAGGAGTGCAATGCTGTGAGAGCGGCTATAGAAGGCAGCGGAGTGCAAATCTGCGAGCGAGACGTGTCAATGGATCGCGGGTTCAGAGAAGAGTTAAAGGAATTGATGAAAGGGAGAGGGCAAGAAGCCATGGTTCCTCCAAGAGTGTTCATAAGAGGGAAGTACATAGGGAATGGAGAAAAGGTGTTGAAAATGGTAGAAGAAGGAGTTTTAGGGGAATTACTTGAAGGGTTACCCAAAATCAAAGCTGGGTCTGTTTGTGAAGGGTGTGGAAATGCAAGATTTTTGCCCTGTTTTCAATGCAATGGGAGCTGTAAATTGGTGATGGCAGTGAAAAAAGAAGGGTTGCAAAAGCATAGCCATGGCAAGGCTGTGGTTGTCAAATGCCCTGATTGTAATGAGAATGGCCTTATTCTTTGCCCCATTTGCAGCTAATGGATTTCAGATAAGTTCTATACATTTTCATTATATCATAGAGATGAGAAAGGTTAAAGGAATTCTGCTGACCCTTTTTGCTGCTCTACACAGATATATATACATATATATATATATATATATATATGGTGATTTCTGATGAATATGATGCAGAACTCTTTGTACTTTTACAATAAAATCTAAGATCAGTTCTTGGCTGATTTGTATCAAAGAAATTGGTTTAGTCTTCTGGTTCAATCTCTGTTTAATAGCTCAAAGTTTTCATAGTTGTTTGTGATGAACTCACTTGAAAGAATATTTATGAAGACATGGGGAAAGAATATGATAAGTTAGACCGTCTTTTATCAAAGTGTCAATCTAATTCTAATATATTTTGTGATAAAACTCATGCAAATTGCAAACAAGTTTAGCGGCAAATATTACTACCTTTTGATGAGAAGAATTTAGTGAAAATATTAAATTGATTAACTAATATGTTATTGACTTATATTTGACTAGTCTCTCACACTTGATCATCATACTAGTTCCAATCCATTTGATTGGTTTTTCATCCTCCAAAACCTTTAGGATAAAATCATTTCAAAGTCTCTTGATAATGTTTATTTTTCTAAAATTTCTATAGAAAATGACAAAAAAAAAAAAAAATCGGAAACATGAAACAGTTACCAAATTATTAATTTTATTTACTTTTGAAAAAATAGTAGATAGGGATAATGTAACAACCCCAAATCGTTGGGGTAAATCTTAAGTTATTATGTGTGAAAAAAAAAGATAATAATAATAAAAATATAGTTATCATTATATATTCATGCCTTTATTTAAGCTAAGTTGGAATTTAGAAATTTGAGCTAAGGAAAAACTTGGAATTTAGAAAAAAAAAAAAAAAGATAATTTTATCTTAGGGCAAGTAAAATAAGGTGATTAATTTTGGTGGGATTGGATAATTGAAGTAAATCTTGGTTGTGGAAGATTTTATTTGATTTTATTTGGATAATTGAAGTAAATCTTGGTTGTAGAAGATTTTATTTGATTTTATTTTGTTTGGTTGGAAAAGAAAAGGGGAAAGGAGGAAGGAATAGGGAATTTGGGTTTTTATAAATAGGCATCGATTTGCGTGCCAAAATAAAAAAAAAAGAAAAAGTAAAAAGGGATTTTTCTCTTCTCCCTCGCGTGCCGCCGCCCCCCCCCCTGGTTTTTTTCCTTTCTTTCTTCTTCTTCCGCCGACGCTACTCTCTTCTTTCTTTCTTCTTCTTCTTCTTCTTCNAGAGGTTGTGTTCCTTCGGGTTCACCAGAGGTTGTGTTCCTTCGGGTTCACCAGAGGTTGTGGTCCTTCGGGGTCACCAGAGGATGTGTTCCTTCGGGTTCACTAGAGGTTGTGTTCCCTCGGGATCACCAGAGGTTTTGTGATCCTTCGGGATCACCAGAGGTAAGAGTTCCTTCGGGGCTCCAGAGGTTTGTGGACATCCAAATCCAACTTAGGGAGAGTATAACCAGTTCCCTATGAAAGTATGTTAGATATGCCTGTCTTAAGGCTAATGCACTTAAAGGACTTGGGTGCGAGTATAACCAGTCCCCTATGAAAGTATGTTAGATATGCCTGTCTTAAGGCTAATGCACTTAAAGGACTTGGGTGCCAGTATAACCAGTTTCCTATTGAAGTATGTTGATATGCCTGTTGTATGACTAATGCACTTAAAGGACTTGGGTGCCTAGCCTGGCTCCGGTAGTGGGGTCACTTACTGAGCAATATAATTGCTCACCCTTTTATCTTATTTTTTTTTTTCAGGTAAGGGAAAGAACGTGCTGGCGAATGACAAGAGGAATCCTTGATGGCTTCACGGGACCCATAGTAGCTTCCGCCTAGCACTGCATTTTTTTTAGGCTTGTCTTTTATTTTGTATATGGATTTTGTTTTTGTTTTCTGTTCATGGAATTTTGTTGATTTTATTAGGGGTACCCCAAACCAAAAATTCTTTCTATATGGGATTAAATAAAACAGAAATTTCCGTAAGTAGCATTGTTTCTTTCTTATTACTCAGCGTCGGGTCTTTTCTTGAAATTTGCATGCATTGAGTAATGGTCTGATTAGGATGTATTAGTCGGGTCGTTACAGATAATATGAGAGAAAGAGAGGAAACAAGAAGTTGATCATGTTTGAACATTATTTGTCAGATCGTTATCTTGAGAAAGTCTTTTTTTTTTATTTTTTATTATTTATTATTATTTTTTTTTGATATATTATGGACTGAGAGTTTCAAAATCTCCTAAATCCAGGCCCAATTCAGAAACATAACTAAGAGAGCTTGGGCTGATTTATCATTGGCCCATTAGGGGACAATGTTTGGAAAAGTTAAGTCTATTAGGAAATAAAATCAAAATGTACTCCTAATTAAGCAAATGGGTTTACATTGATGTTTTTCCCTTTCAACACCACTAGAGAATCTTATTTTGGATTTTTTTTATTAATTTTTTTTTTTAATTTTAATGAGTTTGTTGTAGTTCAACTATCAATCGTAAACCTGCCTTTCAACCAACCAAAAAAAAAAAAAAATTGAATAAATGGTTCGTCTAAAAGTATTTTATTTTTTATTTTTTATTATTATTTTTTTTTTTTTAATTGCTTTCTTTTAAAAAACATAAAAAGAAAAAAAAAATTGAATAAATGGTTCGTCTAAAAGTATTTTATTTTTTATTTTTTATTATTATTTTTTTTTTTTTAATTGCTTTCTTTTAAAAAACATAAAAAGAAAAAAAAAAAAAAAAAAAAAAAAAAAAACTATCAATTGTAAACCAAAGTTGGTAAAGTTTTAATTAATTAATTATCAATTTTTGTTGGGGTGAGTTTAACAATATCTGAACTGCAATCTCTTCCTTGAAGCTAGAGATTGGATCTCCATCTCCAACGAGCTACAAAAATCGTACTTATTGAATTTTTACTAAAGAAAATTATTCAACTAAAAAAGTAAAACATATGATCGATTAAGAAATTTTCAATAATAATATATCTTTCACTTCTATTCGAATTTTTTTTTCTTCAAAATGTAGTCTTTAATTTTTTTTTTCTGAAGGATTGCTTTTAAGCTTTAACACATCAAAAATAATTTAAATGAAAATACTATGATCAAAAGTGATTTGAAAAAAATCCGAAAACCCAATAAAAAATAAAATACTTTTAGACGAACCATTTATTCAATTTTTTTTTTCTTTTTTTAAGAAAAAGTGCTTACAAGATAAACATTTTACCTAAAAACTCTTTGGTATATATTGCATAAGTTGTCACAATCTTTCTTTGAATCTCAGTTGAATTTCGAAATTTTGAAAAACTATTTCCGAAGTTTATTTTTATTATTCCAAACATGCATTTAAAAAGGATGAATCTTGTGAAGCATTGTAGATTTTTTATTATTAAAACTTATAGACTCATTCTATTTTTCTATTTCTTTTAAATATTCTGTTATTTATTTTATTTTTTTGAAAAGAAAAAACATTCTTATTTAAGATTCAAATTTGTATCCTTGTAAAATTGTTTTTAATATTCTAGCCAAAATTTTAGAAATTACAGAAATTGAAAATGGCAACGAAATTGTTAGGAAATAAAAATTATTTTTAACAGTAGAAACAAACATATTACCTCATGGAGGTGGGCTCTCTTTGATTTTAAAATTGGCTATATATATATATATATATAATTTTATAAAAAAGATTTAGAAACAAAGTGAAGTAATAATATGAGCAAGTAATATATTTTTTAAGAACACAACAATATATATACATCTTCTCTATCAATATCAAACTAGCTTGTAGTAACTAAGCTTACTTTTAGAAGACAGAATATCAATCAGTAAACGACCTTAACAATAAAGCATCTAATAATAGTAATCAATTATTGATAATTAGTCAATTAATTAGCAAAGAAAAGAAGGTTCAATCAATAATTGTCATTCCTCAAGGGGAAAAAAAAGGAAAAAAAGAAAAAAGAAAAAAGAAAAAAGAAAAAAAGAACAAAAAACCCAATAATTAACCTTCATCACATAAAGCTCTTGCTCAAAATTATAGTTTTACCCCCAAAAGAAAAGGGATCTTTTATTTTAAAATGACATCCATCTATTTTTATATAAAATGACTATTTGTTACAAATTAATAAAGTATGGGCTCACTATATTTGACAATGAACTTTTATTTGCACCATTTGAAAATTTTTAAGATTAAATAATAAAATGCATATTTGATTTGTACAGATATTCATCCTTTGAATTTTAAAAATTTAAGTGAATTATGCTCCAAAATTTTATATTTTATTAATTATTTAGTTCTTGTACCCTATTTTTCGAAATATATGATTTTCTTTATATTAATATATATGATTTTTGAAGGGTTGTTTTCAAATATAGGAAAATGAACCAAAATATTTATAAATATAACAAAATTTCACTATTTATCTACAATTTGTGTCTATCTGTTTCATGATACACACAGATAGTAGTCGATCGTGGTCTATCGAAAATAGACGTTGATATTTTTATATTATTTATAAATATTTTCAACAGATTTGCCATTTAAAATAATTTTCCATTTTTAAATTTGATTATAGTTTTAATTTTTTGAATTGAATAGACCACCTCAACATATTATCCCTTGAGAAGGTGATGTTCATTAAATGATAAATTAGTGTGTAATTGCAAATCTTATGTTAGGTGTATCATATTAAATTTTTAGCTAACATTTTCATTAGATTTTCTCTATGGTTGGATACGAGAGATGTACAGAAATTTTCATTAGATCATAAAATAATGTATGAAATATAAAAAATAAATAACAAAATACCATTCATGTAAATTAATAAGCATGTTTAACTTTTCATTGTTTGTTATATATGTATACATATAGTTTTCTCAGAAATATCCATCAACAACATCAACATATGGCATCTTAATCGAGGTCATGAGAGGATTTATCTAAAACTATAATATTCTAAGTGAAAAAATATTATATTTAAAAGATAAGTTTAATGTTTAATAATATTTTTTAAAAAAAAAAACCCGACCTCCAAATTACATCGTGCTAACCTGATATATCCTAATTCCTATATTGATCTATTTAATTGGCTGACCCACTACTCTCACTTGGCCAAAATAATCCAATGAGCACGTCAATCACTATTTATCGTAATAGTATAAGTAACAAGGACCTAATATGGGCAGAACTTAAACCTACAATTTAAGAAATGTAAATGTGAAAATTTTGTAAAGTTTATGGAGTAATTAGATAGAAGGTTATTTGTTTTTTTTTTTTTTTCTTTTTGTTTAAAGTTTAATAACATGTAAGGTAAGAATTTCAACATGCTCTAAGTTCTTTTTAGAGAAAAGATATGATAGGACCAAAGAATTATCAAAATATCTTAACTAAATTAATACTTTTTAAAATGATTGTCAAAATGAATATAGCTCAACTAGCATAGTGCTTATATTATCATCTTTAAAGTCAGAAGTTCGATTTCTTTAACCCACGTATTATATAAATAAATAAATGACAATTTTATTTTTTTTAACATGAAAGAAGTAATCATTTTCATCTATTACTTTATTTTACTCTTAAACGAAGGGCAACATGACTTTGAGTATCTATATTAATATGTTGACGTGGACAAATATTGTAATCACATGAGTTAATTGAGGTAAATATAAGAAAGAAAATATTAGGTGCTAAGATAATAGTAGTGACCAAAATTATTAATATTATTTTTATAAGTTGAAGGACTGAAATAAATATTTTGCAAGTTTATTTAGCAACCAATATGATATTTTTAAGAGCTAAATTAATCAAACATTTCCATAGCTAAGAACCAAAATAAAATTCAAGCCAATCTTTTTATCATAAAATTTGTTCCTGAAAATTAAACTTTTGAGTTTTCTGGTAGTTAATATCATATAAAAATTTGATGTTGTTTCTTCAAGTTCTACACACCTCACTTCTTTTTTTTTTTTTAAAAAAAAAAAAAAAAAAAGGTTATACATACGTGTTACTCTTCAAATTAATATTGATTATGTTTGATGGATAATTGTGATAATTTCAAAACCTACAATTAATATTAGTCTTTTAACGACTTTCCTAATAAGAATTATAATTCCAATCAATAACCCCACTCGATCGTTCAGAATTTTCAAACATTTTAGTTTCTTTAAAAGTATGACCACTCAAACGAATAAGGTGAGAATTTAAACTAAATTAATAAGTGATGATTCTTTGCTATGTTCACATTGACAAAGTTCTAAATATAATCATAGAATATTCATAAATCAAAATGTGCATTTTGATTCGAATTGGGCACTAAAAGCTATGCGTATCTAAGAGTTTGAATTTCTTGAAACTATGCATGGTTCAATTCTCAACATTACATTTATTAAATCACCAAACAATTCAAAAATTTATACCGTTGAATTATTCTAGTTTAATTAAAATATTGTTACACTTTCTCCTATTTGTGGGTTTGAAAATTTAACGAATGTTTAATAAGTGAAAATCAATATTAATTGATGAGGAAATGATATTACTAAAGTTCAATTACATAACACTCTTGCTCTGATACCATGTTAATTAAATCCTAGTAAACCTAAAAATTTATCTGATTTAAGAAAGTTGTGTAGTATGTATTTGGAGTAGAGACTTGGTTAAACCCTAGCTTGATGAATGTAGTTCGATTTTTAGACACATGCATGAACAATTAATTAATCCACCAATTTTCAAGTTGTTATTATGTTATCTACGTCGTCTCCAATTGATGGGCACACAAAATTTAAGAACAATAAAATCGTTCACAATAATGATAGCAACACTAATTATCATTAATATCATAGGTTGGAACAAATACATTTAATGTAGGAAAAAAGAATAGTGGAAGAGGAGTTGAGTTAGTTCACGAAATGACATACAAAAGCCAATCGAGAACAAAGTTTCCAATAATCATTTTGCTTAACAATATTTGGAAAAAAAAAATAGTCTAAATCATTATTTTCTTAATTATCAAAATAAAAATATAGATTTATATCTGAAAAGATTTTTTTTTTTAAAATCATTGTTTTCTAAAATGATCAAATATTATCAAAATTTACAAACACATACTCATATTTGAAAAAATCTTTTCTAAATCACTCACACTCATTTTGGTAATCATTTAATTTTATTTTTAAAATTTTTTTTTCTGGTTTTATGTTTTATATATATATTTTTAAGTTTTCTTTAAATAATTAAAAAACTAAAACTAAGAAACTATACCTCATTTGGTATCTGTTTTGATTTTTTGCTTTCAAAAAAATAAAAAGAAAAATTAAAGAACTACTTGATAATTATTTTTTATTTATGTGTTTCTACAAAATGAATAGCAAAGTATTTTTATAATATGTGTATCACTTAAATATATGTACGGGCCAAAACAACTCAAGTTATTTTGAAAGTTGCATTATTATAAGTGCTCAATCGTATGAAACAAATATTCATAATGTTTAATAAAAACTACAAAATTTACAAAAATAGCAATATTAATGCCGTGCTTGATTTGTCATCTAAAACTAATTTGCAATATAATTTCTCACTAGAACCATATATTTGAAGTTGATTTTGACTCACATGGCTAAGGTCCAAATTCCAAAACAATCTTAAAATATAAAAATAAAAGTGAATAAAAGTTGTTATCACCAAATTAAAAAAAAAAAAAAAAAATGAAAAAAAAAAAAAAAAAAATGAAAAAAAAAAAAAAAAAAATGAATAAAAGTTGTTAACACCAAAATAAAAAAAAAAAAAAAAACAGCTATTGGAAAATAAACAAAATTACTTATGATTTTTTAAAATATAACCTAAATATGTAGCTTTTTAGAAAACTCTTTTCGACATCATTTTAAAAAAATATCAAAATTTGTCGAAATTACGAAGTTTTCTTTGAGATGAGGCCATGAAGATGACAACACCTATCTAGATTTCAGAAAATGATGAGGGTCATGAGACCAACAAAATCATGAGTTTGAGAGTTGTTCGTACTATAAATTTGTGTTTGTAAATATTTTTAATGTTATTAAACTTCATACTATTTTAAAAAATTTGGTAATCTCACAAGTAATAAATTGAGGTTTTATGGAGGTTAAGTCTAAATATGGGCTTATGACTACAAAATCTAAATTCAAGAAAACTTCTAATACTAGGAGAATATGAAAATCTTTCATCCTATCTCCATTTATTAATTGTCACGTTGAGGACTACTCTTAAAAACAGCAGAATGCATTAACATTAAAATATATTTATGAAATAAATTAGAAATAAATTTCTAATGTGAGGAAATGAGAAAAAGTTTTCCACTTAGTCCATCCAAAAAAACAAGACCATGGGTCAAATTAGCCACCAAAGTTAACTATGGTGTTATATATGTCCTCTGTTTTGTGACATAAGTGGAATTGGAATCTACGGGATTGGAAACACCAACCTTTGAAGTCTGTTTTTCTAGAAGGAAAAAGAAAGGCATATATTCTAAACTTTATCTTTAGGGATTGTCAAGTTACTTTTTTTTTTCCTTTCAACTTTTTTATATGTCTAGAATTTAAGTTTTGATTTTGATATTCCGATTGATCTTCCAATCCCCCAATGAATGTCAAAATCATTGAGATGTTATGAAGAGAGATTAAAAAAAAATATAATTGAAATTTGGATTATAAAAAATTATGGAAAAGTCTTTCACAAAAAAAAAAAAAAAATGAAAAAGCATATATAATATCGAAACTTATTAGTAAATAAGCTTCATTTTTATAATCATAAAAGTACTAAAGTTGAAAATCTCTGTGGAATCAAATCTTAGATTAAACAAGTAACTATACATTCGAAAACTATTTATTTTGAATATCTAAATTGAACAAAAATTTTGAAATACTTTTAAAGTTTTAGATAAATTTTAAAGGGAAAACTAAAGCCTGAAATGGCGCTCTAAGGGTTTAAAAATGTATTTTCAAGTAAAAAAAAAAAAACCTTAAGCACCTAAAAAGTAAATTCAACCTGACCCTAAAAGTGGTTTTTCTTTGGTAGTGTACTTGTGCTATCATCCTTTAAAATTTTCTACCATCAGTTTGCACTTCTAGAAGGCCTATCCATACGTTTGGCTATCACGAGTCTTCAAGAAAAGTTGGGTTGGTAAAACATTTTGGGGTCAGTTTGGTAAAATTTTTTATTTTGGTTTCTATTGTTATTTTTAGTTTCTTAAAAGTAAAAACATTCTATAACTAATTTTTCTCGTTTCTTCTTTCTCATGAATGTTTCAACATTGTACGGAAACAACAAAGAAGTGCCTTCTAATACAGTGCTTTGTGGCTATGGCTCTATGCATGGAAGATTGGCTTCATCCTACACCGTCTATTTTTGTTGGTTGAACCCCTCCCTCTCTAAATTGGTGGAAGCTAAATATTGATGTTGTGAAATCATGTTAATCAATTTGGGGTGTTGATTGGGTTCTTTGTGATCATTGCGGTTGTGTTCGCATGGTCGGATACAAATTCATCTAGAGAGGCAAGTGATGTCAAGGATCTCGAGGCTATGCCTATTTGTGAGAATTTGGAACAACTTTGCACTACTAATGTGTACAATATTTGAGTCTAACAACTTGGAGGTGATAAATTTCCTTTGATGAGGAGTCCACGGATTTATCTAAGGTAGCATTTTTCATTTAGAAAAACTAGGTCGTTAGCAAATGATTTGGGTGCAATTTCTTTCTCCCATGAGATGGGAGAGAAACTATTTAGCTCGCTCCCTTGTTAATAAGGCGTTGATTGAGCTTGATTTGCTGTTTCTTTTTTCTCCTTACATTAAGTGGTTTTCTTTACTTGTGTGTCTAAGAATGTTTGTTATATAGTTTGTACCAAGTTTATTTGTTCCAAAAAGAAAGAGAGAAAGAAAAAAAAAAAACAAACAAAAACGAAGTGAAGCTTTTTGTTTCATGGTTATGTTTCTAATTTTTCTATGACATAAATAAAAGCATTATTTTATCATTTTGTACTTTTAAAATATACAAATATCTAAAAAAGAATAAATATAATATAAAATTTTAGATTTTTCATTTTAAAACATAATCATTCAAAACTTTTATATTTTTTTAATTTAAAATTTTAGAGGACACGAAACAAGAAATTCCTAGTAAACATGATTTTCTTCAATAAAATAGAAACAACAAGAAACAATTACAAATACAGCATGCATTACCAAACAAGTCCTTGCTTTCTAAATCATTTCCTCACGTAATCAACCTTTTAAGTCAATGTTTAGGAGAAAAATAGAATATTTAGCTGAAATATAATTGTCAAATATGAGGTATAGACACATGGTTTTTGTAACAACAAAAAAACAATTCACAAAGATATGAAAAATATTTAGGGTTTATTGCTTAGGTCAAGAAGTTTGTTAAGCTATGTTTATCAAAGCCTTAAGGAGCTTTATAAGGCATTGAAATGGATGTATCATCTATTATTAATTAATTGAATTGGTTTAAGGTTGTAGGGCCAGTCGGTAAAACTCATTAGCCTGTCCCAAATGTGTCACTCCAATAATTCTTTTTAATAGGAAAGAGATGAAATGTGAAAGCACATTAAAGATCACTTTTATATATTTACTAAATCTTGTTATGGAGATTTTATTTTTTTTTTTTTTAATTTTAATTTTGAAGTGGTGTCTGGGAACTTATTAAAAGTTAATATTCAAGGTTTGCCTAATGGAATTTGTTACTTTATAATATCTACATAGGTGATCAATAATTATTTGGATTTACTTTAGCCCTTTGGTTACAACACTAAATATATGGGATGATGTTGATTGAACAATTGAAAATGATGTATGTGTTCAAGTAATAGTATCTTAATAAAAGTTGGTAATGAGAATTTTGTAAGGTTAATTAATCACTCAAAATATAATACTTTTAACAAATGACATGATTTTAAAATAAGAAAGCCCAACTACTTTAAGCATCATCCTGATAGTAGATAAGACACCAATTATTATTCTGATCCTATTTTTGTTATTTGTTGAACTAATAATTTTTGGAGACTAAGTGTATATCTAATTTTATATTTGGTAATAGTTAATGCAACTTAATAAAGTGATAATGGATATTAATTATTATCTAAAAAAGGTATTTTGCCTTTTGTCCTAGAATCTAGGATCTTGAGTGTGTCTCAAAATATGGGGTTGTTTTACATGTTAAAAGACTTTAGACTTGTACCAATTTGTTTGAATTATTTCATCATAATCAGAATGCAAAGAATTATAATTTTCATCCAAATATTATTTCCTTGACACTATAGTTATTGGGAATGAATCTTTACTCCAACCAGAAGTTTCATGTTTAAATCTAATAGGTTCTTCAAATGTTGCATCAGAATTTTAATTTTATTTTAAATTATTGAACTTTCCATTTTCATTTCACATGTGTCATTGAAAATTTTAAAATTTTAAAATTAATAAAATTATTAGACATAATATTGAATTTCGTGTACAATAAAACACTAATTTTTCTTTTTGTTTTTTATTTTTCATATTCTTTTATATTAATTTGTCTGATAAGAGAATGACCTATAACACAAAATTATTAAACACAAAATTAGAAGTTCAAAAATTTTATAAAACAAAAATTTAAAAATGTATTAGTGGACACACCTTTTAAAGTTTGTATGAACCTATTAAACACAAAATTCTAATTTTATTGACTAAACTTATAATTTAACTTTAAAAACTTACTTTCTTTAAAATTAAAAAATTGAAAGGACAAAGGAAATAACATTTTTCTTAAAGGCTACAAATAGAGATATTCGAGATTTATCGCACAATTACAAATAGTAAATATTCTCTTAACAAAACATCAAGAAAGCAATAATTGATATTGATATCCTTCAAAATTTTCAAGAATTTGATCAATAAAGAAAAGAAGAGTAGAAATTGATATTTTCTAGCTAGTGACCTACTCACCACCTTCGTGGCTTATCTAGAGAAATAAGTTCATTCTAGTTATAGCCATGCATTTTTATAAAGTAAATCAATCCTCCCTAGGTACAAATTATTTGGCTCTTGAGAAGTTTTAAACCAGAACTTTTTTTTACCACTTTTGTTGTTAGGGTTTAATATCTTACATGCTCAATAATTTATTTTTAATAAGTATACAATTGTATAGATAGAGATTGAAACTCTACACGAAAGGAGTGCATATCAATTATCACTGAGTTAAGATAATAACGCTCAATTATTTAAATGAAATGAAAGTGTCTTAAATAAAAAGAAAAAAATTGCTTGACAACGCAATAAATAGATTAATAACCTTAGTATTAATTGTGAACCAACCTAGAGCTAATTTATACCATCTCAAATTCAGCAATAACTTTTTCCTCTTCTAACTTGATATGAACCACCGAAGGAACATCAAATTATTATACTTTTTTATTTACCAATTTTGATGTGATTCTATTGTTTTATTCAATCCCTCTTAGGACATAGTTAAGTAAGGGTGTTTTTGTCCTTTTCCTATAGATTACGATGGTGTGACATTGAGAGTTTTGTTGAGTGGCTGCTATAAACCTTAACCTTACTAGGTTATACAGAACAAATTTACAAAGAATTGACTTCTACGTAGAGTTTTTTCTCTTTCTAACTTTAGCCCAAGAAAATTTCTTGAATCTTGCAATGGATCGTGTCTTTCAATTGCATGCCAAGAACAATTTAAATAGAATTGGTGTCTAGAACCCTAAATCGTTAGGTTGAATTTAAATGAATTTGAGAGTTTTAGTGTTTGTAAATTAAAGGCGATTCACATACCTAAAGAGTTCCTAATATCAAGTCATTAGGTTTTTCACAAGGCGAATAACCAAATCTTTGAAATTTGAGAATTTCTTTGTAAATTAGGGACTCACATGCCACAATGGCACTAGGATTTTCATATAGACAATAACCAGAAAAGCTTATACCTTGGGAAACATGGTGAAGATGACCAAAAAAAAAATATTCCTGTTTTGGTGTTAAAACTTCAAAAGCTCAACTATCCCTCCATTTAAAGAAATAACTAATATAATATCAACCATATGTATCCTATATTAGAGGCACCTAATTACTCTAATTTGGAAATTTCACTGATTATTAGATGTTAATGATGAGCTCTTATACTCATTGACAACCAACATCAGCTCTCACTTAATTTGTTGCATATCAGTTAAAGGTTCTTTATTTATCTTTGTTACTTTTTCTAGATGAGAAAATGTCTACAATGAAGAATTATTGAAATATGTTATTACCTTTTCAACTAAACACACTCTACAACTCTATAGCTACATTTATAAGCCATACTTGCAAATATAGCGTAATTGATTCAAAACTATCGTAATTATGATGAAAAGTAAATTAAGTGATTATTATTATTGATTTATTACTTAAAAAAAAACATATATGTGTTATATATATACACATACATACATTATCACTCTTCCGAAAATGGCCGATATACAATACATTTAATAACTGTGCATAAGTTTTCCATTTAAAATTTCTTTTGGCTAAATTGAACATGGGTTAACTAATTAGAACATATTTACTCTTTACTAATAGGTCAGAAAGTTAGAAACTCTCATCATCACATATTATTATTAAAAAAAAAAAAAAAAAAACTTATTACTTCTTGATAATATTTTCTTGAGCTCCCACTAATCTCATTAAGAATATAAAATTGATACAGACCTGGACATCACAAACTCAATGAAACTTTTCAGGTCCTAAGATTTTTTTTTAGCTCAAGAGATAATATTAGAGGTAGAGGGTCAAGCAAACAACATGGTTTCTAAATTAATCCTATCACACATATAATTAGAATATAGCTTAACTAGCTCTCGTAACATTTTTTTATTATAGGAGTAGTATTGGAATTTTGGCTCTACATTTAAAAGGTTTATATTTTAAGATATAATACTATAAGATTATTATAACCCTATCATATAGTTAAAAGAAGAAAGCATAAGAATCTTAAAAAAAGACTTAGTTCTAATTATCGTTAAAAAGTGGTTATTGCATTGCCAAATTATTTAATTAAGCGACATTATAACATTGTTTTCTAATATGGGAAAATAAAAAAGTGGATCTTTATCTGAAAAAGGAAGATATGATAAGCTTTTTTTTTCCCCGTGATTAGCTCCTCCATCACTTCTCTATTGGCTAATTTAAGCTCATGAGCATGTGAAAGAAAATCATAATCTTAAAGTATCACACTACATATTCTATATTAGACTAAGTATTTTTTTATTTTGCTCTTTAGAACTTCTTTTGAGAATATATCATACAATTTTCCTTAGATCTCAAATTTTTTTTTTCTTCTAATGTCGTTTTTTTTTCATAATTTATTCTTTCTCCATTTTTTTTTTAATAAAATAGGGTTCGGTTAGGATAATGACATCAACAGTGAGAAGAGGAGAGTATCTGTTATTATAAACTAAAAGTAGGGTTTAACATAAAAGCTCATAAGTTAATCATAGAATAAATTTAATATTATGCTACTATACTATATTATCTCAATATGTACTTTTTTTATAAGCTCAACACCGTGGACAAAATATAAAAATTCCAAGTGGATGGTTCACTTTCAAAGTAAGGCTACGTTTGGATTGACTAGAGAAAAAATGCTTTTAAAAAAATCATTTTTATTTCAACTCTTTTGAAAAAAGTTGTTTAAAATACACTTTGAAAGTGTTTCAAAAGCTATTTTGAGTGGTCGTCAAATACTCCACTTTTTTTCCAAAATCACTAATTTTCAAAATTAAATACTTGAAAAGTTAAACCAAACACACTCTAAGAAAAAAAAAAATTACAAATTACAAATTACAAAAAATAAGGACATGTTTGGTAGAGAATTTGAAAGCAAGGGATTTTACTAAAAATAGAGTTGTATTTTATGTTTTCAAATATGTGTTTGGTAGTAGATTCAAAAATTGGATTTTTATTTAAACAATTGCTTAAAGTGTGTTTAATACTATATATTTATAAATCATAAAACTATTCGTAGTTATCTACTAGTATTTAGTTGATAATAAACTATTATTAATTTATTTATAAATAACATGATTTATGTTAAAAGAAATTACATAATTATTATTTTGTAATATTATATAACTTATAGTACATTTATTATATTTTTTAAAAAATAAATTAAGCTTATAAAATGACATATTGTGTTTCTAAATGTTTTTATCTTTATTTAATATAATTTTGCATTTTAAATTTTAAAACTCAAATTCTAAATAAAATGAAAACATAAAAATGTTGTTCTCAGAAATTGTTATGTTTAGATCACATAATCCGAAAACACTTTTAAAAAATATATAGAATCTGGGTTGTCTGTCAAATACAAATTTGTTGAATTTAGTAAATATAAAAACGTAAAACAAAATCTGGATTCTCTGCCAAACAACCTCTAAAATTTTTTTTATATGAGAATACTATTAAAGCATCAAAGGAATTTGAATTAAGACCCTGATCTTTAGAGATACAATTGAAAGTTAGAAAAGGTGGAAAGTGAGTTCCTACCACATTTACTTCTTGAGGTTAGTTACATTGATTTAGGGTTTGAACATGGTATAAAAAGCTAACTTAGGCTAATCATATTCTTTCTTACCACTCTTTTTCTATTTTATTCTTGTATCTGAGGTGACCAACCACCACTGCAATAAAGTATGGTGGAAGTAGGTTTATGAGGAACCACTTTAAAAAATTTAGTGTATCCATCCTTTTCTCTTTATCTTCCTGAAATTCTTGTCTTCCACTTTGCAACAATGACCTCATTAAGTAGCTAAACTAATTAAGGGATGAGATTTGTTAAAATGTGGTGTAATCATGTGTGACCTAAGGGTGAGTTTGTATGAGAAAAGGTTTGAATATGGAGTTCAATTTCAACAGAAGATAATGGGAGGATTAGTTAGTAGTGTCAAATATGCAGCACACAAATTAAGGACATTTATGGTCATAAATACATAAGTATACCAGGGAATAAGAGTCCCACCAAGCCATGTTCACCCTATAATTAAGGACAAACATTTGAAAATCACATACCATATCCAATTTTTTTTTTTTTTTTTTAAGAAAATTCAACCATTTTATAACGGAGATTTAAACTTCTGACATTTTTATTGAAGATATATACTTTAATAATTAAGTTATATATTTAAACTATTTAAGTTAAAAAGCAGGTTGTTGTTATTTTTAAAATAGATTTGTAAGTGTATATACGCAGGACTGAAATATGTCTAAATCGTCTTATTAGGAAAAACCTCTCACTATTACCGTAAGAATAAGCAAAAAATAACAAAACAAAAAAATTTAAACATAAGAATTAAGGTAAAAAAAAACTCCAAACTGAAGAAAAAATCACCAAGCAGAAATATTTCGCTATGTAAAAAATTATTTCAGTGCTTCAAATTACAAGAGCACTCTCTCAAAATATCATACCTCTCACATACTTAAAACTAGTATACTAAGCATAAAATACTTCAAATTGGGAACTTTTGAAACCAAAAACATAAACTCCTTTTATAGTATTTTAAGCCCATCAGTTTCTTAAATATTTTGCCAAAACTCAACTCATCTAATATTTTCATCAGAACTTATGACAATTTTAGCTAAGTAATAGTGAGAGTGAGAAATCAAACCATCAACTTTTAGAATGGTAATTGATGTCTAACCTACTTAATTATACATGACTTGGGTATCTCATAACAATTAAAGAGATGTAACGCAATAATTCTACCTATAATTTGGTGTTTCGGTAGAATTGAGCATTAGTTGACCTAACAATGTATTAAGTACTGGTAGTTAACATATGTTGACTAGATTTTGGTTGATGATATCTATTTTATATGTCAATTGAAAATATACATATGATTACAAAGTACACTTTATTATAATATATTTGAACTTTTTCTAAAAGCCCTTTTAGGTTACTCCCATTTCCCAAAGGTTACTCCCATTTCCCAAATATCAAAATAGCTATATAAATACAAATTATAGCTCCTCAAACATAGGTATAGCTAAATAACTTAACTATAGTATATGTACACTTTTTGTAAATTGTAGGTAGTGCCAAAAATATGCTTTATTGATCTACTCTTAATTAGATCTTTCTCTTTGGTACTCACTTTTCTTTTCAACTTTTGGTCATTTGAAATTTTTACTCTTTGGTCCACCTTTGATGTGGTCGTCAATGGATGCTGACATGGCAATACGATGTAGAAAATTGTCCCAGACTTCCTTTCGTGTGTATGTATATATATAAGAAAAAGAAAAAGAAAACTGCATGCTTGCACATGTGATCATATTTTACTGTCTGTAATAATGAATAATTTAAATTAAACTTATAATCAATGATGTGACATTTATATTATTTCAATTATGATACACATGTGATGTACCGATCAAAGAATTATTACTTTACATAAGATTAATTTATTCATGCCACGTGAGCAATAAATACGATATCATCTAATTGAATTACAAACATCTAAATAATTAATGGGGATTGAGAATTATTTTTTATTGGTATCTAAACTTCATTCATTAATTATCAAAAGCCTTTAATATCAATCTCTTTTGGAGCTGTCCCATATGCGTTAAAATGGAATTATTTTCAAACAATAGATATTCTTTAGCAAATCCAGAAAACTTTGGTTTCTTCTTTTATATATGTATATAGATGAAGCAAAATTGGAAATTTCGAGGGTTAGCTTTTTTTTCCACGGTAAAAAAATTGTGAAATTTTTCAAAAAAAAAAAAAAAAATTAAACTAGTTGTGTCATGTTTTAAGTTCAAACATTACAGAATATTCCTAGCTTCATTATTTTGAGAGAAGTGGATACACTTATGAAAGTTACTCTAAAAGTTTAGCATTTAATTTATATTTTTTCTATTTTTTATTTTACCCAAAAGTTAATGTCATTGGTATAAAAGTAATGGGTAATAAATTATGGATCATCAAAACTGGCATAGTATAATGCTGTTGATATTAAGTTTATAAATAATATGTTAAATACAAAATATAAATTTAACAAAATAAAAATAAGAATGAAAAATAACAAAATTAATGAACTAAAATGAGTCTAACTCAAGTGGTATAGGACTTGATAAAATAATTTATAAAAGTAGGATTATTTTATGAAATAGTACATCATGTAAACAAACATGCCAGCACAAAACAGAATCATGTATTAAATGTGTTAAAAGTTTTGCTTTGTGGCTTGTCCAAATCATGTATTCTTGTCTAAATTAAAATATACCATGATAAGAATACTTCACTGTTCTTCGATAATTCATTAAACTTTTTGTTACTAATTTTTTTTTTTTTTTTTTAAAGAGACGTTTTTAAAGATATAAGTAAATTTCAAATCTTCCGTAAAAAAGAAAGAAAGACAAAATGGGAATGTTTTTTCAGTTTTTTTTTTCACACCATTTTGTTTGTATATGGTAGGTTACATCCTAATTTATCTTGTACTTCTCGATTAATAAAGGTTCTCTCTCATGATGTTTAAAAGTTGATGTAGATGTTAAGGTCGAACTACCAGATAATCTATTATATTCACTCATTTCTTCTTAATTTTTATTAATTTGATTTTGATTTTAAGTTCAAATGTTCTAGGAATTGTTTCAACGATCTCCATCATAGACCTCTCAATATGACTTATTTTTCTTTCTACCGAATCCAATATATTTTTCTTTCTTTCCATGTATCTATGTTCTAATATGCTGTAAATATTAACTGATTATATATTTAGACAAATATAATTACAAAATGAATGATACATAAATTAGATATCTATAATTAAAAAATTTATAAAGTTATGAAATTGATCATTATAGTATAAAGGGAAATATAAAACATTATCATTTACATTTTTAAAAATACATAACCAAAATTGAAAATAAAAACAAATGTCAAATTATAGTAAATTATTGTGGAGAAGTCAAGTCGAATTTTTCTTTCTTTTTAGGCTTAAAAGGAGATGCATAGGGCTTGACTGCTTGTAACTATTAGCTCACGTCCTCTGTTCTTATCTCTTTTTCAAAAGAAAATTTTTAATTTAATCTGATTTAAAATCCTTGAAACTTTAATTTTTCTTTAAAAAAGGTAGGTAAATTATTGATTACAAAAATTTTAAAACTAGAATCGATATGTTTAAAGCTAAAATAATGAAATAAAAAGTAGGGACAGAACTTGTAGGAATTAATTTAAATCTTTTAAAATTTTAGAAATCTAGATGAAGATGATGGAGGAGGTAAAAACCAAATTCATTATTATAGCTCCCTTTTCCAGTCAAAAACTTTCAAGCACGACATTTAAACAAAAAAAAAAAACGAAGAGAAGTTAAAATATTATTTTGATCTCTATATTTTAAATTTTTAAATTTTGTTTAATTTTAACTTCTCTACTCTAAAATATCCGCTTTTAATCTTTGTATTTTCATTCTCTCTAGCTTGTTTAATGTTTACATTTTTCTTAAGAAAAATTTATCCATTAACATTTCCACTATAAATATGTATCAAAATTAATTCTAAATGACTAAACTTAAGATATATCGAACTATAAGAACTTAAAATTGAATATACCTAAAATGTATCCAGACTAAAATAATATATTAACCTAAAGAAAAAAATAATAAAAAAGTTAAAATATTATTTTGGTTATGTATTTTTTAAGTTTGTTCATTTTTAGTTCCAATATTTTCAAATGTCCAATTTTAGTCTAAGTACTTTTAATTTCTCTTGCTTGTTTATGGTTGATTTTTCTCAAAATTATTTAGTTATCCATTAATATTTTTACTATAAATACATGTCAAAATTACTTTTGAAAAACTAAAATAAAATTTATTAAAATTTAATAAATCTCACAATGCAGAGTCTAAAATAATATTTTAATCTAAAGAAAATTATTCTTTGAATTTGAATATTTTTGTTTCTAAAAAAGAAAAGGTTTCACAATCAGTTTCAAATTCGTACATGGTGTTTCTCATCTCATCTTATTTCTCAAAAGGCAGTCGCCTTTTTCTTTTCTTTTTTTTTTTCCAATTATTTTAATGAAGAAAACAAAAAAGAAATAGGGAATATAAATAAATAAATCACAAAAACAAAACATTATTATTATTATTATTATTTTATGGTAGACACCTTCCGGTGGACCCCAGCGCTGCACACTTTGTCGCCAATTGTACAAAACATGGGAATGACAGTCTTCCAATAAAAATCGGCCACGTCAGGTTGTCATTTGTCGGTATCCGAATCTGGGACCCACAATCTCGGTAATAAAGTCAACGCGAGGCCATGATTGATCTGTCAAAACTCTTCAATTTAGTTACGAATTAATCGGCTTTGGACCATTAGCTTTCCCCACATCATTTCTCCCATTGACTCAACTCCCCCCATTTTTCTCTCTTTTAACTTTTTTCTTAATAATTTATGAATCCCGATTATTCTTCAATCTTCAAAATTTTAACCCCATAATTACCTTCAAATTACACCCATTAAACCTCTAATAAGAGCAATTTCCAAAGTCGTAACATCATTAATGTCTTAACCGTTCAGTCCATACCTTCAAATTAATTGTCAAAAATGATATATTTGAATTATATTTATAAATTTGGTTAAATAATGTACTACCAGGGTAACAAAAAACTAAAAGTGTCATGACCAAATATATGGGGAAAAAAGTTGGCGAGTGTATTAATATGGACCAAAACTTATTACAAATACATAGATGTGTATATAGATATTTTGATATATACTAAGTCTAATTAAAAGAAGTATATATATATGGAAGTTGATGGTACAAGAAGGTGATGATGATGATGTTGTTGAAGTATGATATATATTTTGAGGTTGGTATTGGAGTGTGCTTCTACTAAACCGACAAATGGGATAGTGGGTCTAATGATGAAGAAGACGATGACTTAGTGAAACCCCAAATATCATTCTCATGCCCATATCCCAATCCTCGGCTTGAAACTTGCATATGATGATGATGTCGTTGTTGTTCGTCTTTATCATCTTCCATGGCTCTTTCGTCGTGGCCATTCAATTGGGAAGCAACAAGTCGGTCGAAGGCAACCCAGTTGTCGAGCTTGACGACGGGTCGGCCATGGTGGAGCTCTGGCGATGGCTCTGTTGTTTCTGAAACCGAAAGCATCTCGTGGTTGAAGATGATGTTGTGATCAAACGGAGTCGTTTCAAGTTGGTGGAGGGAGATTATTGAAGGGATTGTTGTGGGGCTGTCCAACCTTGGAAGATGCATGAACGATTTGTCAATTGTTTGTTGTTGATCTTCTGTGTTGTTGTTGTTGTTGTTTGGGCTGAGGATTAATCTTGAAGATGTGTTGTTGTTATTGGAAAATGACTCCATTTCTAGCTTGCATGTTCTTCCCATGTATTGAAGTATTTGATCCAAAACACCATCGTTGCTTGAGTTTAGTAAGTGAACCTCGGAATCCATGGAGGTTGGGGAGGTCTTTGGGCTATCTATGCTCTTTTGGTAGTTCTTCTTTTTGAAAACTCGACATACAACCCATCCATCTTCTGCGAGTTGTGACTCTCCGATCGAGTTGCAAATCTTCAGAAGAAGCCGGGAAGATTATTATTTTAAGTATATAAGTGAAAGAACCTTTATCGATCATAAGAAGTAAATTTCAGTTGAGAAATGCATGAGATATTTGTAGGGCTTACATTGATATCACGGTCACTATCGTCGAGACGATACTCATGCATGATCCAATCGGACTTTTGGCCATGAGGAGCTCGTCCTTTGTAAAAGACTAGAGTTTTTCTCAACCCAATTCTTTTGGATCCAGTATAAATAATCTTATCTCGGCCGGTAGCCTTCCAAAATCCAGCTGCGGTAGCACGATTCGTGCGAGTTCCAGTCGGATACTTCTTGTCTTTATGGCTAAAGAAGTACCAATCGTTCTGTGGGGTGGATCCAATCTTGCATTTCTCTACAAAAAAAACCAAAAAAACATATAAACACAAAAAAGAAATCCCAACAAACAATGAGAAGAAATAAGAAATTCCATAAAAAATAAACCTTGAATATCCCAAGGTTCAAGCTTGTTAAGATCAACATCACGAATGACATCAAGATCAATCTTTTGGAAGGCAACTTTCTTCCTAAGGTAATAATGTAGAAGCTCTTCTTCAGTGGGATGGAAACGAAAGCCCGGAGGAACTTGAGAGTGGCCATTGACGGATAGAGTCATATCCTGTTCCGCCATGAAAACAAAAAATAAAAACAAAAGCAAACAACGAAGAAAGCTCTGAGAAAGAGAGATGTTGAAGAAGGAAAGTTTAGTTTGAAGTTTGAGTAAGAAGAGAAAGAAAAAAAGAGAGAGCGTGGGGTTTTTGAAAGGGCAAAGTGTTTGTGCGTAAAGTGTAATGAAGCAATGATAATTTATAATGGGAGAGAGAGAAGGGAAAACGAATTGGTAAGGTCCTGAAATTGATGAAAAGGGTTTTTAGTTTTTTAGGTATGATAGGGCATTAGTGTACTTAGGGTATTCGGCCTATTAGCTTCAAGAACAGCCAACCTCCTAAAATTATACACACAAACACCATTTATTTGGTAACTCTATCATCCCAAAAAATATAAATTAGGGTTTTAATTGGTGGGTCCCAGACAACACTGTAATTATTCAATCAGCTTGCCATAAATTTGGCTCTTTCATGGTAACTATTGGATGTGAATTTAAAGTTCTACACTTCCCATTGGATATATTTATCAATAAATAATAAAAATAAAAATAAAATCCGTCAACTAGAGTCCCATTTGATAACCTTATGTTTTAGTGCTTTTAAAAGCTAAGCTTACAAACACTCTTTTCTTTCTCTAAATATCCTTGTTTTATTATTTAGTTTTTACCAATGTTTTAAAAACCAATAATCCAAGATTTAAAAACTTATATATATATAGTTTTTAAGGTCTTATTCGGTAACCATTTGATATATAGTTTTTAGTTTTTGAATATTAAGTCTATCAACACTTCCTTCCACTTCTACATTTCTTGCTTTTGTTATATACTTTTTTACCAATGTTTTAAAAAATCAAGTCAAATTTTGAAAACTAAACAAAATAATTTTTTTTAATTATTTTTTAAATTTTGAAATTTGGTTAAGAATTCAACTCCTGTACCTACAAAAAATGCAAACCATTGTAAGAAAATGAGAGTAAATAAGTTTAATTTTAAAAAATTTTTTAAAAAATGGAATGGTTACCAAATAAAGCCTAAAAATTTGTTTTTATTTTTGTTTTTGGAGTTTAGCTAGCAATTCAACTCTTTTACTCAAAAATATGAAAATCATGGTAAAAAAATTGATAAGATAAATAGACATAATTTTGAAAACATAATTTAAAAAAAATTAAAAAATGAAATAATTATTAAACACATCTAAAAGGTGGCAATCTCACTAAGAATGAAGGAGGTAGAAGAAAAGGGAAACAAGAACATAGTGCAAGCGGGGGGAATGCCCCAATCGAAACCATGACCTTCGACCTCAAAAATCTATTTGAAAATCACACCTAAAACAACAACCACTTTCTGGAAAAGAAAAAATAAATAAAATAAAATTCTCTTTATTTATTTCTTTATCATTATTATTTTAATTTTTGGAGTTTCTCTCTCTAAATAGATAAAAAAAAAAGGGGGTTTTGGAAATGCAACCACCTTTGAAAGACAAGAGAGAGGCAAAAAGGAGGGATGATGGGGTCGGAGCCACTGAGCTATCAAACTCCTCTGTGAACCAAAAATTAACAACTAATTTCCTTTTATTATTTTCTTTTCTCTTTTGTCATTTACCTTCAAATATTATTTTGATTCTTTCTATAAATCTTAAAAATAGTCATTATTGTTTTTTTTTTTTTTTTCCAAGCCAACTTATCTACAATTCGTTTGACCCTATTACATTTGGGTGTTGAGAAAACCCGTATGATATTAAATCTTAAGTATAGGTGACCAACCATGATAATTAAACCCTTGACTCCTTAACTCGTTACTGAAGTCATGCCTCTATTTACCACTAAGTCAACGTATAATGGTTAAAAATAATCATTATTGTTAGTTGAGCTATCTCTGTACATAAAATTAATTTCAATTAAAAGACTAATTTTAAGATCAACTAAAAAAAATGAAACTAAAGTATGAGGACTTTTAACCTTAATAATATTGCCTTTTTACCATTCCCAAACTATGTCATTGCACTTGACCTCTTCATTCCTTTTTACCTCTTTCACAAACACTTCAATTATTTATTCTCTTCCATTCGTCAATTTCTCATTCTTTCTGTTTTTCATTTTTTTGGAAAAATGGAAGTAAGATTGTTGACTATGATTTTGGTAATTTTAGATCAATTTAAGTAAGACGTTAGAAGTAGTCATCAAAAAAAAAAAAAAAAAAAAAGCACTAGTAGGTTTTGAATTCTTACCTTTTAATTAAAATATGCTAAAAGAAATTTGTGGTTAATTCAAATCTTAATTTTGGTTTTTAAGCTATCAAATGTTTGTGTTAGTTGAGCCGTGTAATTAGTCTACTAATTATATATGATATCATCAAGCAGAAATCTTAATTTATTTTTTATGTCTAAAATTTGACCTACTGCGCTTATATATGATTTAATTTAACATAAATGTAAGATAGATATTTTATTTGTAACACAAATTAATAAAAGATGTATCTAAATTTTTAGGTTTTTGTAAATTTATATTTTAAAAAATTAATTGATGCTCTAATTTAGATGGACATTGATTAGATGGATTTCGAACAAATTTCATGATTTTTTATCACATGATAGAGAATTATTTAAAATCTTAAGTGCATTAGAAATTCTTAGCTAAAATGGTTGGATTTCGATTTATAAATCATTTATTTCACTTTATCATATTTTATTGTTATATCAATTAAAAAAATGTTGAAAGCATATGTTACGAAATTTACTTTATGAAATCTAAATACATTAATCTCAATTGTTTACATTTAATGAGATTAAAAAATTTTAAATTATTTTCCGATGTTTGGAAGTTCAAAAAATACAAATTAAATAAATATAAAATAACTTTCCATATCATAATCAATAGCATTTAAGCCATATATAATAAATCAACAAAGCAAAGCATCTCATCATTATGGACTCCGAATTGTTGAATTTTTAAAACGAAATATTGAAAAAGATAATTCTATAGATTTTTTTTTTTTAAAAAAAAGAATATTTATTAGTATTTTGTAAATATAAGTGTATTTGAAAAGAAAACTCTAGACCTTAATTTTTTTTTGGCAATTTTTGTAACTTTTTAAACCATTTAAAAATATATATACGTTGATCATACTAATTGTAGCTTGTATATATGACAAATACATATGTAAAATGCTTAAAGTGGCCTCGAAATGTACACAAATAATTGTGTTTAATTATTTAAATTAACTATAATAAATACGTAAATTGAAAATATATATTGTTTCAGTTTATTAAAAAATATTCATAGAAAATTAAATATCAAGATGTATATAATTAAAAATGGTTGAAATTTTGCTCTGAGTGTAATAATTTGGCCTCTAAACATTTAATTTATAAGAATTTATTCTATGTACTTTTAATTTTACATCTAATTTTATTTCATAAATTTTGTAATGATTTAGTGCATCTTGCTCAGATTTAAAAAGATTTCTTACATATGTAAATCAATAATCTGATTAGGGATCATAAACTAGAAAGACTAACTCGTTATATAATGTCAATTGACACTTGATTTTGATGAGAATTTTCACCGTAAAAATTTAGAACATGTTTGGTTGGCAATTTGGATTATGTTTTATGTTTCCAGATTCATTGAATTTAGAAAATATGTGTTTGACACAAAAACTAGATTTTGTTTTTGAAAACTATTTTTGAATTGAATATAGTATGTCATGTTATTAACTCAATTTGGTTTTAGATTAAATTGGGGAGTTTTCAAATATAGCAAAATGAGTCTAACTATTTACAAATATAGAAAAACTTCACTGTCTATCAACTCGATAGATAGTGAAATTTGTATATATTTGTAAATAGTTTGATATTTTTTGTATTTATAATAATTTTCTTATGTATTATGTAATGTATTATAGATTATATAATAATTATATAAAAAAATTCAACATCAAACATGTTCACAAATTAATTAATAATAATTATAGTTAACCTAAGATTTAGTTGGTAATCACATTTAGTTTTATTGTTTAGAAATATGGAATTAAACAGATTTAAAATAACTATTTAAATTAAAATTTTAATTTATGGATTTTCTACCGACACAAAATATGAAAACATAAAATAAAATTTTGTTATTATTGAATTTCTTATTTTAAATTTCTATCTCCAAATCATCTACCAAAAAAATCTTTAAATTATTACAAATGTTAGAGTATAATAACNGTTTAATTATTTAAATTAACTATAATAAATACGTAAATTGAAAATATATATTGTTTCAGTTTATTAAAAAATATTCATAGAAAATTAAATATCAAGATGTATATAATTAAAAATGGTTGAAATTTTGCTCTGAGTGTAATAATTTGGCCTCTAAACATTTAATTTATAAGAATTTATTCTATGTACTTTTAATTTTACATCTAATTTTATTTCATAAATTTTGTAATGATTTAGTGCATCTTGCTCAGATTTAAAAAGATTTCTTACATATGTAAATCAATAATCTGATTAGGGATCATAAACTAGAAAGACTAACTCGTTATATAATGTCAATTGACACTTGATTTTGATGAGAATTTTCACCGTAAAAATTTAGAACATGTTTGGTTGGCAATTTGGATTATGTTTTATGTTTCCAGATTCATTGAATTTAGAAAATATGTGTTTGACACAAAAACTAGATTTTGTTTTTGAAAACTATTTTTGAATTGAATATAGTATGTCATGTTATTAACTCAATTTGGTTTTAGATTAAATTGGGGAGTTTTCAAATATAGCAAAATGAGTCTAACTATTTACAAATATAGAAAAACTTCACTGTCTATCAACTCGATAGATAGTGAAATTTGTATATATTTGTAAATAGTTTGATATTTTTTGTATTTATAATAATTTTCTTATGTATTATGTAATGTATTATAGATTATATAATAATTATATAAAAAAATTCAACATCAAACATGTTCACAAATTAATTAATAATAATTATAGTTAACCTAAGATTTAGTTGGTAATCACATTTAGTTTTATTGTTTAGAAATATGGAATTAAACAGATTTAAAATAACTATTTAAATTAAAATTTTAATTTATGGATTTTCTACCGACACAAAATATGAAAACATAAAATAAAATTTTGTTATTATTGAATTTCTTATTTTAAATTTCTATCTCCAAATCATCTACCAAAAAAATCTTTAAATTATTACAAATGTTAGAGTATAATAACTAGGTGCTGATTGACTGAATAGTTACAAAATTAAATGTACTGAAGTCAGAGGATCAAAATTTTCTCTTTAAACCATATTTTAAAATTTGTTGCCTTACTCATTTTCTTTTTCCAAATCAACATACATGAAAGATAATGACTGATACTTTTATTATTAGATGAGATGGGATGAATTTAGTAATTTTCAACGCATATATAAAGAATATGGCATAATAAGTATTTTATTTTTGGTTTCTTTTTTCAATAAATTAAGATTTTTCACCAATCAAAACAAGAGCAAATAATCTCTAATAAATTTAAATTTTTGGTTAACTAGAGTTTTAAAAACGTATTTAAGAAGTAGAGTACAACAAGACAAATAAATCACTATTTGTATAAGCATGTTTTAAAAAAAACAAAAAAACAAAAAAGAACCAAAAATCAAATCATATGGGCTCATAATTTTGATCATGACAATTATTTTTTAAAGAAAAGAAATCAGTTAGTACTTAAAAGTAATAATAATAGTAGAAGAAAAAAATATTTCAACGTAAATAAACATTATTTGGAAATTTTAATATAACCATATATTTTGTTCAGCTCAACCATATGAAAATGTCTATCCTCTAGGTCGGTAGAGTTATATTTATATCGATACAATTCATATGTGAATTGTAATAATTAGTTTTTATCCTTTAGGCAAATATAATTCACAAACAAATATCAGAACTTTTTTAATTGATTAGAATATAACCTCAATGATTTCTTTTCTTCACATTCGACATTACATCAACAATTATTAAACGGGCTTGTTGGGTTAACAAAAAAAAAAAAAAAAAAAAAAAAAAAAAAAAAAAAAAAAAATT
>QLSR01000191.1:1054551-1079867 GCA_031780015.1 Citrullus colocynthis
TTCGGGGTCACCAGAGGTTGTGTTCCTTCGGGTTCACCAGAGGTTTGTGGTCTTTCGGGATCACCAGAGGTTTGTGTTCCTTCGGGATCACCAGAGGTTGAGTTCCTTCGGGGCTCCAGAGGTTTGTGGACATCCAAATCCAACTGTAGGGAGAGTATAACCAGTTCCCTATGAAAGTATGTTAGATATGCCTGTCTTAAGGCTAATGCACTTAAAGGACTTGGGTGCCAGTATAACCAGTTTCCTATGAAAGTATGTTAGATATGCCTGTCTTAAGGCTAATGCACTTAAAGGACTTGGGTGCCAGTATAACCAGTTTCCTATTGAAGTATGTTGATATGCCTGTTGTATGACTAATGCACTTAAAGGACTTGGGTGCCTAGCCTGGCTCCGGTAGTGGGGTCACTTACTGAGCAATATAATTGCTCACCCTTTTATCTTATTTTTTTTTTCAGGTAAGGGAAATAACGTGCTGGCGAATGACAAGAGGAAACCTTGATGGCTTCACGGGACCCATAGTAGCTTCCGCCTAGCACTGCATTTTTTTTTAGGCTTGTCTTTTATTTTGTATATGGATTTTGTTTTTGTTTTTTTGTTCATGGAATTTTGTTGATTTTATTAGGGGTACCCCAAACCAAAAATTCTTTCTATATGGGATTAAATAAAACAGAAATTTCTGTAAGTAGCATTGTTTCTTTCTTATTACTCAGCGTCGGGTCTTTTCTTGAAATTTGCATGCATTGAGTAATGGTCTGATTAGGATGTACTAGTCGGGTCGTTACAATATAAATTTTGATTCACCCAAACCAATTTTCTGATAATCTCTAAAGTAAATTTTGACTTGATTCTAAATGTCTCTGGTTTAGGTCGTTATAGAGCTTCCTTGGAAGTTATTGTTTGTACTGACCTTCTATATTAGCTGATACAATCTCCTGTTTGTACTAGGGATATCGAGAGGGTGAATTTTGACTTTATTTCAAATAGATAAATCTCTGTCGAGTAAAAGCTTACATGGGTGTAAGTTCCAGTCATTGGAACTAGAGTTCCAGATTTTCTTTACCATGAGATTTGTATGTTGAGAGATAGCAAAAAATCTAGGAATGTATCAACCTAGTTGAGATATTCCGATGCTATCTTACTAATTCACATTATATTTTTCTAAAAAAAAAAAAAAAAATCTCTAATTGAATAGAAATATGATTTCCAAATTTTTTTTAATGTGATAAATAGAATACCAGGAAAATAAGTTATTTCATAAGCTATCCTCTTAATTATGTCTTTGGGTATGGTTATGATTGAATAAATTCTTTTCACACAACAGTAGACATTGACATATATACACATATTAATCTTTAAATATTGCATGCCTAATGAAATTATGCATACTCATTCAATTATTATATCATCTATGAAATAAATAAATTTTATGCTTGAGAAATATGATTGGAGGTAAAACTAGTGGTTGACATTTTTACACCCAAAAAATATAAAAATGAAACTTAAAGAAGATTAATCTACATTCCACCAGTTATTAGTTCATTCAAATAATTATTGAAACCCACGGTGTTCATTAAAAGCATAAATAATATTAGTAATCTTATCAGAAACCTCTCAAGGCATTTACATGAATTTGGTCTACTTATAAATACATACCGTAGATCAGATTCTAGCATAAATAATACTGTAGTATACTTTTAATGTTTGTGATGTTTATGATCTTGAATGATGCACAACAAATTAATAAGCACACAACTATTCTGTATGATCAAACTCAAGCTCATCCAATTGATTTCTTTAGTTTGGTATTTTATAAAGAAGCAAATAAAATTAGAAAGAAAAAACCTAATTTGCCCTTGCACATATCCATTCACCTAAAATTGGAAGAAATGAGGGAAGTTGATTATCTAACCTCAATTATGAAAGGCAGATGGTTGAACTAACTGTTAACATTAGAAGTTCTATTTGATATAACAAGTTCAATTTTGACAGTTTATTACACATTAATTAGATACAAATTTAATGAGGAAATATTTTACCTCAAATCCAAATAAATTAGAGAAATTATTATAAATAGAAAAAATATCAAACTATTTACAAATTTCACTGTCCTTTTTGTGATAGACTGAGTGATAGACTTAGAAGTCTATCACAGTCTATTGCGGTCTATTATTAATAAGCAATTAAATTTTTTTATATTTATAAATATTTTGGCTCATTTTGTTATATTTGAAAACAATCTAATAAATTATAAAAGAAATTTTTTAAAGATCTAGTATTGAATAATAATCATTCCATTTTTAAAAAATTAACTTATAATTTCGAGTTCTTTGTCTTTTGACGTAAGTTTTGAATTGTTAACATTACATGTTTGTTTGTCTTTCTTTGAACTTTGGCTTACATATCAATTATCTAGAAATAATTTTGAAAAAAAACAAGATCATTAAAAAAATTTTCTTTAAAAAAATAATAGAAAACCAAATCTAACCAAAAAAAAAAAAATTATAAAATAATGGCAAAATGATTGTAGTAATAATTGGTTGTTATATTCATAAATATCAGAAAAATAAGATCTAAAAGGAAAATCTTTAATAATAGACATATGAGCTAGATAACAAGTGGGATTGGATGAGGAATGAGAAATAATATTTACTTTCGTAGTTATACGTGTGTTGAGTAATTTAATACAATATATTAATAGTGAATAAAACATAAGAATGGGAGAGGACAACATTTTTTTTCTAGTCACAAACTTAAGTTATTATTCTCCAAATTATTAAAAAAAAAAAAACAAAAAAAAAATAATTAAAAAAATTTTATTAATTTACTTATAATATTATTTTTATTTTAATATAAAAATAAAAAAAAAAAAAACCAAATCTAACCAAAAAAAAAAAAATTTATTTAAAAAAAAAAAAAACAAAAACAAAATAATTGTAATTTATTGAAAACCAAAGTCAATTTGTTCAATTATTTGAGTTGGATATATATAAACAATACATTGACAAAACAATGGAAATTAAAAAACTAGTTACCTAAGCTGTCTGGTCTAAAGAACATAATTTAATGTTAATGCCATTTTGCTTGGGAATGCCTCTAAAAATGTTGCTTTCTTTGTGTTTCAAATACTTTAAAACAGATTTGTGATGTTGAAAACTCATTTGCTTCCACTGTTCAACCGCCGCTATGTTCAGAGAATGTTACTAAAATTCAAGTCCTTATAAGCAAGAGAATGTTTTCGTGCTTTTTAATTCAAGTTGAATTTTTTGCCTTTCGAGTTTTTTGAAAAATAAGTTTATAAACACTATTTTCTTTTTCTATTTTATAGATTGACTTTAAAAATGATTGTTTTTATTTTTAAAAATTTGAAACAACTAAGTGACAACAAGCATTAATTTTAAAAACAAAAAATTTTAAAACAAATCATTAGTAAACGAGAGCTTTAAGCCCTATTTGATAACTATTTTGTTTTTTGTGTTTTTATTTTTGAAAATTAAGTCTATTTGCTCTCAAATTTTTAGAATTCTTAGCCAAATTAAAAAAATTAAAAAATTAAAAAAATTAAAATTTTTTTTTTTAATTTTCAAAAGTTGGCTTGGTGTTTGAAAACATTGATAAAAAGTAGATAACAAAAAACAATAAATTTAATGGTGGAATGAGTATTCATAAGCTTAATTTTCAAAAACTAAAAACAAAAAAATGAAATGTTTATCAAAAGGGAGTTTAGTTTTTTGTTTTTGACTTTTAAAAATTAACCTTATAAACATTACTTCCACCCGTAAGTTTATATGTTTGTTATCTACCTTCTACCTAATGTTTTTAAAAACCAAGTCAATTTTTAAACAAAAGAAAAGTATAGTTTCAAAAAGTAGTTTTTGTTTTTAGAATTTTGACTTGGTATTCAAGTATTTCTTTAACAAATATGAAAACCATGATTGAAAAATTGTGAGGAAACAAACATAGATTTTTAACAATAAAAAATAAAATAAAGATCATTAATAAACAAAACCTAGACTATATTTCATATGAAACTGAGTACAATTCAACTGATTTAGACGTATACATCATCTACCAAGATGTTAAAGGTTTAAATCATCACATATATCTACACATCTTGTTGAACTAAGAAAAATCTAAGTCATTTTCATAATGTACCAAACTAGTAAAACCATATTATAATTTATAACCGTTACTACTCACCTACATACATTCAATGACTAAATATAATTGAAACACATAATAGTGGTACATACCAAATAATTAATATCTAGAATCACCACAAAAATTATTGTTTTACTATATAAAATAAAATAAAAGATTGTTTTGTTCAAAAAATAAAAAAAAAAAAGAAAAGGTTGTATTTTGATGCTTTCATATATATTTTTATTTTCAAATAGTCTTTTAGTTTATTTTAGTACTTGCATTTATTTAATTTTTTAAAAAAATAAAATAATTTAATAATAAAGGACTTGACATAGCCATGGGCTTTCATTTGTCTACCCTATCTTTTCTTTTTCTATCTTTTTTATTTGTTTGTACCTATCAGTATCTGTTCTAGTTTACACACACTTTGACTAATCTCACAAGACAATTTGTCTAACTTTACAATATTTTAGTCTTAAAAAACTCGTAAGATATTAAGTACATAGTTGGGAGTGATTTTTAAATCGTCAAAATCCTTTTTGTCATTTTTAAAATCACTAGAAAACACATTTTTAATCACTTAAAATTAATTTAGTTTTCAATTTTTACACTTTTATGCAAATTTCATATCATCAAAATTAGTTTTGAAAGATTAAAAATATGTTTCACGATAATTTTGAAAATGACAAGAGTGATTTTAGTCACTTTAAAATCACTCCCAAACATACTCTAAATCCTAGACCGATAACTACCATGAAGTGAATTCATAAGAAATCATTTGTCTGTTCTACCAATCGATGTCTATTTAAACGAAGGTATAAACCAATTTATAGTAAAGTATGTACTAGATTATATATTTTGCAATTCAAGTGATAATTTGAATTGAAAAATATCTCAAAGGAAAAGGGAAAAGATTAAAGGCTTTTTTTTTTTTTTTTTTTTTTTTTTTTTTTTTTTTTAGGGACGTGGTTGAGTTGGCCACTTGCAACAGCAGCTCCACAGCAAAGATTTATTGAGAGAAAATATGTTTTTTTTTTTAAGAAAAAAGAAAAATAGAGTGTTTTTAAGTTAGTTTCTGTTATGAGACAGGAAATATATGTGTCTTAAAGTGTAATGATGATTAAATTAAAAAGATTAATATTTAAAAAAATGAAATTCTTGGAGATTAATGATGGAGTTAGGGCGGCAAATTGACCTACCAACAACTTCTCACTAACCTGCAATATTTAGTACACATTTTCATATTATTATATCATTTCTTTTCTTTTTTTTTTTCTCTTTGAAAAAAAAATCATATTATATCATTTCCGATTTTAATTCTTCTTTCTTCATTCCATTAAATTGGTTAAAATACCATTTTTGATCTTTCATCCTATAATATTTTTGTTTAATTTTAGTCTTACTTTCAAATGTTGAATTTTAATTCCTATACTTTCAATAAATCTCAAATTTAGACCTTTAAAGTTAATTTTAAAAAAATAATTAATAATAATAATAATTTTTATGAAAAAAATATGCAATTATTTTCCTAAATTTTTTTTAGTAGAAATATTCATAGAAAGTAAAAAAAAAATTTAAGAAAAAAGAAAATCAATCATAAACTAGCTCTAAAAACTAAACTTAAGATTTAGAATATAAGACTAAGAATATAGGACTAAAATAATATTTTAACTTATATTTTACAAATTAAATTCAATTTTAAGTGACGTTTGTTGTGACGACATGCCCTAAGAAAACAAATTCAAATAATACATTTTCATTTTCACATTAATTGGGAGATTATGATATTTTTAATATATGCTATACTTTTTGGATCAATCACTTTTCTCTATTTTTAATAATGCCTATTGGGGCTGCTTTTCTTTCTTTTCAATTTGAGATCGATTTCTTTCTTCCCTACTTTCATCATTAAGCAGTTCATTAAATAAATTGTGAATTTTTTGTTTCTCGTTTTCAATTTTTTTAAATTTATTGATCATTATGACTTTTTTATGATTAAAATGTTTTTTTTTTAGTAATGTTTTCGATATGACATTTTGTTTTAATGATGTGGGTATGATCTAAATAAGGTTTATAAAGTTAAAAATAGATTTCAAAATGGTTGTTAATTAGGAAGTAGAAAGAGGATTATTGAGGATAAAGTCTATGGAGTGGAATCAATGATATTAGTTGGATTTATTTATTTATTTATTTATACTTATTTAGAGTGTAATTACCAATAATTTTTTTTAAGAAAAAATTACCAAGGAATGTGATTAGTAGTTCATTAGAACATCTCAATTAGGTTGACACCAATAATTTGTTTTATAACTATTTGGTTTTTGTTTTTTATTTTAAAACTAATTAATCTAGTAAAGACTACTTCCACACATAATTTTTTTTTATTTTGTTCTCTAGTTTCTATTAAAGTTTTCCAAAAACTAAGCCAAAATTTAAAGATTAAGGCCCCGTTTGGTGGTCTAAATTATTTGATTTATTTTCCCAATGGAAGTAGGGAACTAATTAATTGAGTTGAAAATCAAAGTTGAGCAAACGAGCTAAAATTGTAATTAAAAGACTAGATTGCTTTTATATAGGCTATTTGTCCAAAGTATCCGGTTTAAAGCTGTTCTCTTTATTAGATTTTTATCTATTTAAACGATTTAAAAAATGATCTTAATTCCTTTTAATTTTCTCACAATGTGCGTTGATTTATACATCCGCTAATTATTTAAGTGGTGAATCATTTATAATATATATATAGGTTGTAGCCTTCTAGGTTATTACCCTTCATTAAGTTATGATATATATGTAGCAATTGTTTTTCATAATGTAAAGTACTTAATAAACAACTTAATAGTTTATATAATTATTGAATTTTACTCAATATCATACACTAAATAATTATTGAAACATATTAATAGTTACCATACTCAATTATTAGCACATTTAACTATTTATGTAATTTTAATGTAAAAGAGTATTTATTTATCTGGTTAACTCATATATTGATAACAAAAATATGAAACAAAATAATTGATGTCACATCTTTTATTTTTTATGATGCAAATTTTTATTAAATTGAATCCAATAATTTTTGAAATATTATTCAATTATTAATTAAATATGATCCAATAATTGTTTGGCACCAAAAATCTTATTTGTTGAAATATAAATTTCAAACGTAATATTTACCACTCTAGATCAATAAAATTACCTCATTCAATTATTTATAGAATAACTAAAAAAGAAAAAAACTCAAGGAAGATAAATTAATGATTCGAATATTAAGAAAGAGGAAATATATGTCATTTCATTGCAAGAATCTTATCCCAGATTGGTTGTTGTATTATACAACTCTCTTTCAAGTTCCACAAGTTATATAACTCATGGTGCTTAAATGTTATTTTTATAATTACTAAGTTTATTTTCAATATGACAACCCAAACATATTTTAGTAAATAAAGCATAAACTATCATTTTAGAAGTCGATAGTGGAATCTTTATTATACAAATATTGTACATAGAAAAAAAATATATATTTTATGCTTTTATTTAAAAGGAAGAAAAAAACAAGTTTTGAACCTCAAAAATATAACTTTTGTTTATTATAAAACAATGGAGTTTTCATGACATAAGAGGTAAGCCAAATCAAGAGAGAGAAATTGTCATAAAAACCAAAAAGACAGATTTCTTTTTTAAAAAATGGAGATCTTTCATATTTAAAAAATTATGACCGTTTTTTAGAATCAACAATTTAACAATATATGATTATGATTAACCATCATTGGATAGAAATAATTTATTCATAAGAATTAGTTTTCATTTACGAGAACAAAACATGCAATTTTTTATGCGAAAAAGATGAAGATTTTCATTTTTAAAAACATGTGACAACTTTTTGAACTTTACTGAGTTAGCCTAATGGTAAATAGAGGATATAACCTTAATAAAGGACGAAGAGGTCATGGACTCAATCTATAGTGGTCACTATCTATCCTACAAATTTTCTTGACACACAAATGTTGTAGGGTTACGTGAGTTGTCCCGTGAAATTAGCAAGTATTAGTGTTACCGATCTATAATTATGATTAACCATCATTAAATAGAACTAATTAATTCATAAGTATTTTTTACTTAAGATATTAGACTTGATCATTAACTATTTTTTTTTATTTTATTCTTTCATATATTGTTCTAAACATACGAATTATATTGAAACGTAGATGATGTAATTCTTTGATAAGGATTCAAATTTTTGCCTAAAATTTTATTAGTTAAGAAAATTAAAGTAGATTACAAGATAGGTAAACACACATGATCACCAACCATGTAGAAAACATGAGAAGTAAAATCATTAAATCATGAAATGGTTCAAAAGCCCACAGTTCACCATTTGAAATCTTAAAATTTAAATCATTCTACTTTTAGCTTTGTTTATTCTTTTGCACATATATTTTCTAGAACATCGATTTTTCGTTTCTATAATTTTATTAAGCGATGGTTCTATTCTTTGTTTCCAAATTTTAAGCATAATAACAAAAATAATAATATACAAAGTGATAGTGCTTGAGCCTCAATTTTATTTATCAACAACAGGAAAGAATTCAAGAGCTTTCCAGCCTCTCCCTAGCTCAATTAAGAGTCTGTTTACAATCAGAAAATTTCCTCCCTTCCTCACTAGCCATTGCCTTCCTAAATACTCGAAATTCCCCCAGTAACTAACTAATATTCCCTATTCCAGCTCACTAACAAACTTATAACTAACTTCCATTTTTACCGCCCTTTTTACACCTCCGGTTATACACTTTTACCCACAAACCGAGGGGCAAGTTTAGGATGGGTGTGTTTACCCAAGGACGACTGCCGATAAGGGCGGAGCTTCAAGTAGACCCAATCATCCACCACAAATTGAACATCTCACCGCTCCAAATTTGCCTGCTTAACCATGCATTGCTGGGCTCGATGTAAAGCTTTCCGTAATTTGCTAAGCATATCGTCTCGCGATTGCAGGAGCTGATCAACCTCATGTACCAGACTCACGCCATGCTCATACTGCAACAGCAGGGGAGGGGTCTAGCCATAAACGGCCTCAAATGGAGTCAGTTGAATGGATGTGTGAAACGTCGTATTATAACTATACTCCGCCCACTACAACCATTTAGACCATTGCTTAGGCGTCCCCATGGTGAAGCAGCATAAATATGTCTCAAGCCCCCGATTTACCACCTCCGTTTGGCCATCGGTCTGCTGATGATAAGATGTGCTACGTCACAGTTTAGTGCCCAACAAGCGCATCAATTCATCCCAAAACAAGCTTGTAAATATTTTATCAAGATCAGAAACAATACTTCGCGGGCACCCGTGTAAACAAATAATCTCACGAACAAAGATGGCAGCCATTGTCTTAGCATTAAATGGGTGTTTAAGAGCAATGAAATGAGCGTACTTGGATAAGCGATCGATTATCACTAATATGGAGTCAAATCCCTCAGACTTGGGTAGACCCTCTACAAAATCCATGCTAATGTCCTCCCAAATGCGCTCTGAAATCGGCAAAGCTTGTAATGGACCAGCAGAGGAGAGCGTCAAGTATTTGGCCTGTTCGCATGTCACACATTCCACGATAAAGGACCGGACTCGTGCCTTCATTCCTGTCCAAAATACCTCACGGGACAGGCGTTGATATGTTTTCAACACCCCTTGATGACCACCAACGGGGCTGTTGTGAAATTCATTCAACAGGAGTGGTATAGTCGGCGAATCCGCCGAAAGGACCAATCAACCTTTATAAGTTAATAGCCCCCCACGTAACGTATACCCGTCCGGTGCCTACTGGTTGTTGATGAGAGCCTGAAAAATGCTATTGAGGGCATCATTACCCTTAACCTGCTCCAAGAAAACAGTAGGATTCAATCCCTCCACCACACTCAACAAGCCAAACTCCAAGGCTGAGGGTAATCAAGATGATGCGTCGGACACCAAGGCTGGGGATAATCGAGATAATGCATCGGACTCCATAGATGGGGGTAATCTAGATGATGCGTCAGACTCCAAGGCTGGGGGTAATCTAGATGATGCGTCGACTGCGGAATTGTCCACCCATTTCTTGTATTCAATAGTAAAATCATACCTCAACAACTTTGCAATCCATCGTTGATACTCACCTGCTATTACGCGTTGGTCCAATAGGAACTTAAGGCTGCGATGGTCTGTTCGCACCACAAAATGTCGACCCAAAATATAAGGCCTCCACTTCTGAATTGCAAACACAATTGCCATCAGTTCGCGTTTATACACAGTTTTGAAACAATGCGTCGGAGGCAAAGCCTGGCTAAAGTAAGCTAACAGGCGCTTGTTCTGCATTAAGACCGCACCAATCCCAACCCCAGGCGCATCAGTTTCAACCACAAATGGTTGAGAAAAATCGGGTATGCCCAAGATTGGTAACGCAATCATGGCCGCCTTCAACAGTAGGAACACATCCTCAGCCTTGACGCCTCAGACAAAATTTCCTTTTTTTAACAATTGCGTGAAGGGTAACGCAATAGAACCATAGTTGGCAACGAAGTTTCGGTAGTAACCGGTTAAGCCCAAAAAACCTCGAAGTTCTTTCGTAAATAAGGACGAAGGATATCATTCATAATCGATTGAAAAGTTGTCGGCGCATTCTTTAACCCGAATGGCATGACCAAAAATTCATAATGTCCTTCATGCGTGCGAAAAGCCGTCTTGTGAACATTAGAGAAAATCACAACCACACAAAGTTCATCAAGCAATTCATCTACAACTGGAATGGGGTACTTATCTAGAATCGTAACGTGATTTAGTGCACGATAGTCCACGCAAAAACACCAACTCCCGTCGTTCCTAACCAAAAGGATTGGGCTAGAAAAAGAGCTTCGGCTAGGTTGTATTATTGTTACAACCCAAATCTTTAAGGTAAATTCTCCTATTAAGTAAATTTAAGTCATTATGCATGAAAAGGAAATTATTTATTTATATGTATTTATGTATTTATTTAGTTTAAGGAGGAAAGTTTTAAAATTTGCATTTACAGTGGTCGGTGAGTCTTAGGTGGATTTAAGGAAATTGCTGGGAATTGGCAAAAGATAGCTTACTTTGGGGCAAATAAAATAAAATAAATGAATTTGGTAAAGAAGATTTTATTTTATTTGGTTGGGAAAACAAAAGGGGAAAAATTGGAATTAATGTGCTAAGGAGGGAAAGAATTAGGGTTTATTTTAAATCCTCCTCGGTATGCGTGTAGTCAAGAAAAGAAAAAAAAAAGAGAGAGAAAAGCTCTCTCTCTCCCTCTCCGCCGCCTCTCCCTCTCCTCACTCCCTCTCCACCGCCTTCGTCGTCGCCGCCGCCTCCCTCCTCTTCCATTCTCCCTCTGCCCCGCCATCTCTCTCCCTCTCTGCCGCAATCTCCCTCCCTCTCCGTCGCCATCTCTCCCTCTCCGTCGCTTCTCTCACGCTCTCCCGTGGCTCTCGCTCTTTAGCTCTCTCGCTGATCTCACTGACTCACGCTCCTCCCACTCTCACACTCAGAAATCACGCTCTCCACGCTAGGATCACGCTCTCACGCTCTCTGGCTCTCGCTCTAGCACAAAATCTCATTATCGGCTAACCGACAATCGCCGGAGCAATACTCCCTAAGTAAGTATCTCAACCCTGAGTAGGTTAGTGGCATGTTTTGGCAATTATTTGGGAATACGAATTAATTGATAAATCTTAATAGGTGGTCGGCGATTGTTTTAGTCCGTAGGGTCGGAGAAAACTGCGAGTTTGGTCACGTTCGGGTAAGAACTCTCTCGAACAGATTTTGAATGTGCTTATGATAGGTTAGGCTTGATGAATAACTTAAGTTAGGGGAATTTTATTCCTAGTTTGTTCAGGAATTTTTGCAAAGGTTGCAGTGTGGTTAGCTTTATGGATTAACCCTCAGGTAAGTGATCTTACTACCTGAACCGCCTTCGGGCCTTATTTTTAGTTTCCATGATGTAGTAGGTCTCCAAAGCCACGTAGGATATAAGATGCTTGTATGAAATTTCCATGTCTTTAAGTTGTATGTGGATGCTAGTGTATAAACTTATACTATGAGATGTTTATGAATAGTTCTGTTAATGTATGAATTCATGGAATGGAAAGAGTGTGAATTTGATTGATCATGTATGATGGGTAGTGGTAACTCCCCTACGTCGGTTGGATGTCCACAGGAGGATGTGTTCCTTCGGGATCACTAGAGGATGTGTTTCTTCCGGTTCACTAGAGGATGTGTTCCTTCGGGTTTACCAGAGGTTGTGCTCCTTCGAGTGCACTAGAGGTTTGTGTTCCTTCAGGATCACCAGAGGTTGTGCTCTTTCGAGTGCACTAGAGGTTTGTGTTCCTTCGGGATCACTAGAGGTAAGAGTTTCCTTCGGCGCTCTAGAGGTTTGTGGGCATCCATAACCAACGGTGGGCGGGTATAACCATTCCCTTATAGAAGTATGATAGATATGCATGTCTCATGTTTGACGCACCTAAAGGACCTAGGTGCCTCGCGCGATTCTGGTAGTGGGGTCACTTACTGAGTAATATAATTACTCAACCTTTCATCTTATATGTTTTTCAGGTAAATGAAGGAATGTGCTGGCGAATGACAAGAAGAATCCTTGATGGCATCACGGGACCCGTAGTAGCTTCCGCGTAGTCATGCATATTTTTACTAAAATTGTTGTCCAATGGTCTAATTTTGTTTTGAGACATGTCTATTTATTAATTATGTGGATTTTTCATTCATGAAGTTTCTTTTATTGATTTTAGGGGTACCCCGAACCAAAATTTCCTTTTATGCTTATTAAAGTGTTATTTTCTTGAATTAATATAAGTAGAAATTTTCATGAAAAGCTTTGATCCTTCTTTATTATTCAGCATAGTGTCGTTCTTTGAAGTTTTGCATGTATTGAGTAATGATTCGATTAGTTTGTAAAAGTCGGGTCGTTACAGTATTATACCCTCCTCCAACATCTCCCTCACTAGCCGTTCAATTTCGTCCTTCTGGCATTGTGGATAGCGATAAGGGTGAAAATTGACGGACCCCACACTAAGTTGTAATTCAATCGCATGATCATATGCTCTGGCTGGTGGAAGGCGGTGGTCGGTTCAAACAAATCTGGGAACTGATGGAGTAAATCATGAACCTCGTCGAAATGTTCCCTGTCACTTACGATAGTATTCATAACTTCTTTTGAATCTAAGGCACTTAGCTCAATCAACATACCTTGGTCCTTATTTGCCAACGATTTCATCATAGATTTCAAGGAAATTTGTGACTTGATTAAACTTCGATCACCGCACAAGTGCACCAGCCAGTCCTCAACCCAAAAGTCCATCTCCGATAAACGATAATCAAATCGGATTTTTCCCAACGTCTCTAACCGTGTTACTCCCAAAATGACATCCGCACTTCCAAGTGGTAGGGGAAGGAAGTCCTGGATTATGGTCAACTCAGCGATCCAAAGTAGTAAATCCTGGCATATGCCTTCGCCTCACACTGTACCCCCTGTACCCAAGACGACTCCGTAACCTTCAGATGGAGTCACCGCCAACTTCAATTCTTGAACAATTTCTGCTGACACAAAATTGCGAGTAGCACTTCCATCGATGAGCACCACCACCTCCTTTCCTTGGATCTCCCCCTTCACTTTCAGCGTTTTTGGTGCGTCGAACCCAGACAATGCATTCAATGTTAGCGTCGCTACTTCAACTTTTTCCTCCTTCTCTTTCGTAACCTCCTCCTCTTCGAGCGTGTCACTGAGATCTTCCCCTTCTTGGACAAGGAAAACATTCAACTCCCGTTTAGGACAGCGATGGCCGGCGCTGAATTTGCCACCGCATTTGAAACATAACCCTTTCTCCTTCTTGAGTTGAATCTTAGTATCCATCAAACGCCGATAAGGGCCATGCGTCGACGTAAACTTTCCTGCTTGCGCACGTGTTGAAGAAATTGTCGTAATCGACGCAGAGGTGCTACGATGCGGGCTAATTGTAATTGTCCTTGCCGCATTACTTTCGCTTGCGTTATACGTAGTCGAGCTGGATTCCCGTGAACTCGACGCTACTGACCCGACTGATCCAGACCCGCTTGTCTCGCCTTTCGCATTTGTTTTTGAATGTCCTGCCAACCCTTTTACCCTTTTTATCTCAATTATTAGGTCATCTTCAATGATTTGCGCCATCTCCATTTTCGTCGTCAACCCTACCGGATTTAACTTTCGCATTTCGCTCTGGATATCTTCCTTAAGCCCACAAACGAATTTGCTCTCTAGGGCTTGGTCACTCATGTCTTTCAAACTCGCTGAAAATTGTTCAAACTTTCGCCAATACTCCCTGAAAGACGACTCCTGCTACAACTTCATCAATCTCGCATGCTTATCGCCTTGGTCAGATGGTCGGAACCTCTTCCACAACAGCTGCTTAAAATCCGCCCAGCTTTCAATTTTTTTCCTGTCATCTTGCCACTAATACCAATCCAATGCTTCCCCTTCCAAACAGAGAACTGCCACATCTAACTTATCCCGTTCCGTCAGACGGTTCACAACAAAATAACGTTCTACTCGATGGAGCCATCCATCGACATTTTCTTCCACTTCCTCTTTGAAGATCGGTACTTCCAATTTACGCAGACGCATGCCAAACAATGGTATCTCCTGATTATTCAATCCCCTTGGTGCACTTCTTCCTTCTTCACCTACCAGGTCAGTCTTTGAATTACTTTTCATCATTTGCACCGATTCTGTCTCGATTACCTTCTTACCTTATTCTGTGACTATTCGCTCTGATGACGCCTCTTCTCCATCTCTCTGGTCCAGCATCTCTATCCTTTGCAGCAGCATTTCAAAAATTCTTTTCCATTCTTTGCTCTGCCTTCCCACGATTGACTTCCGCCTCAGCAAACCTGGACTCGAACTTTCCTTCCAATTCGGTCACCTTCGTTGTTAACCCACTCATTTTCTCTTCCACTTCTATCACTCTCGCTTCCATCTTACGCACCATACCAGGAACGACTGCTCTGATACCAAAATTGATAGGCCTTGAGCCTCAATTTTATTTATCAACAACGAAGAAGAATTCAAGAGCTTCCCAGCCTCTCCCTACCTCAATTAAGAGTTTGTTTACAATCAGAAAATTCCCTCCCTTCCTCACTAGCCGTTGCCTCCCTAAATACCCAAAATTCCCCCAGTAACTTACTAATATTCCCTATTCTAGCTCACTAACAAACTTATAACTAACTTCCATTTTTACCGCCCTTTTTACACCTCCGGTTATACACTTTTACCACTGGGGTCCTATCACAAAGCTACGTAGTTAATGTTTATAGAAATTTATTGAATATAACGTTATTTTTTGTAAATTTGTATTAAAAAAATATGAAGTAAAAAAATAAATAGATTAAAATAGTCACTTTTTAAAAATATAAATATGTATATAAGTTGTTAAATACGTATTTAAAAAAATCATTTAAAACTATAATAACTAAAATAGAGACATGAATCTTTCGCTCCATGCACTAAACTAAAATAAATAATTAACCAAAATTGATAATTAAAAAACAAATAAATAGTAGAATGTATTTTTTTTATTAGATTTTAAAAGTATAACTCTCTTACAATTCAATCTTCATTGATTAGAAAAAAAAAGTTTACTTAACATTGTGTGCTATCGTATCGGAATTAATGTATCGAATTCCATCAAAATTTCACAATTAAGCGCAGTTGGGTGAAAGTAATATTAATTACACTACAGTGACTACTTAGGAAGTCTCGTGTTGCACCCATTTAAAAATTACTTAATATTGTCCATAATACACGACGATCAAATCTAATAGAATAAAAAGTAATTTATAGAAACTAGAAATAATATATCAAATCATGTATTCAATATCAATTTCTTCATCTACATTATTTTTGTTTTGTTTTTTATTTTTTATTTTCTTGACAACATGGAGAGTTGGGAGTAAACCTCTGACCTCGAATTTGATAGCACAGATGTATGCTCAATTGAACTATGCTCACGTTGACTCTTTATCTAGTTTGTTTACCATCTAATTTCAGTTGGTACACAAACAAACATATATTTTATTTAGTTAAAAATTTAATTACCTTCCAAAACCTACTTATTAATCTTTATATAATATTAAGGAAGGAAAGAGCCAAGAATTATCATAACTTTTTTTAAAAAAAGTACATTCTAAAATTGTTTTATTAATAATACTTTTAAATCCTACAAATTTATATATGATAAGACACTTTTAATCTTTAAACTTTTATGGAGTAACAATTTAGTGAATGTACAATTCTATCTTTGTCTCTTGGTAGTTACCTCCATCTCGACTCTTAGACTTAGATTTACCCTATAATTTTATTTTTGAAAAATATTATTTTAACAAAGTCAATTATAGTTTAAAGTAAAAAGTAAATGTTGGATGGTGATTCATAATCTTAAAGCAGATATGGCACTATATTGCTACTTGTTAGTTAGGAAGAAAAGAAAACAAAGTTAGGTAGGAAATGTAGATGATGAGGTTGAAAGAAAGGATGCGATATGCATGCGGAGAGATGTTGGAATTTGGAGGAGGCAACATTATTTTTTTATTTTTTTATTTTTTTTATTTGTTTGAGAAGAAGATATGACATAAGTTTTGATTTGATGTGCAATTTTCTGAAAAAGCTTATTACCAACTATTTCCTACAATTTCAACCTTTAAAATAAATTAAACTTTTACTTTCATTTTAACAATTTTCAATTTACCACCAAAATATATATATAATAGGTTAAAATATCGTTTTTTTCTATATATTTTGAGATTTGTTCAGTTTTAATGTGTGTACTTTTAATAAATTTTAAATTTGACAATTATTCGTTTATTGAAGATTTTTTTAAAAAAATTATATATTAACATTTTCACTGTATATTCATATTATGGTTTTTTTTTCTTTTCTTTTGGCATGTTGACAAATTTTAATAAAATTAACTTCGGTACTAAACTTAAGATTTATTTAAAGTATAAGGACTAAAATTGGAGATTTAAAAATCTAGAGACTAAAATTAGATAAGTTTCAAAGCACAGACTAAAATTAAATAAGTCTCAAAGTACAAGGACTAAAAATTGTATTTTAATTAACTTAAATAATACAATAAGAAAATTCAATTCTGATAAAAAATAATAATAAAAAAAACTTTAATACAAATTAAACAAGTCTCAAAATACAAGTATTATCAATTTCAATTCTAGCTTTCAATTTTAACAAGAATTAAACCTCAAATTTAGATAAATGTTGCCATCTTAATCTTAATCTTAAACTTTAAAACATATTACAATTTTAACATTAAAAATTTCTTGCTAAAAAATTCTTTTATATGTGTTCACTGAATTGTAATTTATAAAATATGTGCATGATATTAAATTAATAAGATCGTTATAGAGGAGTTTTTTTTTTTTAATTTATAAATTTTTTATGGTTAATTGTTACACTTATTTAAGTTTAGAGTATAAATTTATGAAATTAAAAGCTTAATTTATGAAATTGAAAGCTTAGAATATAAATGGATACAATTAAGGTCATTTTTTTTTTTTGTATAAAACTAGAAACATTAGTCAAACCCCGTCCTATCTTTGTTTTTTCAGTTTGTTGGCATTTGGCCATCATATTGATAACACACATCTAATTTTCCATTTCTTTCTATTCTTTCTTTCTTCCTTTTCCCTTCCTCACCTAACTTTCTAATTTTTTTTTTTTTTTTTTTAATTCCAAGGAGAATTTTAGAGGATGGAAATCTAAAAGAAAAGGGTAGAAATGCTTAACCTAGGATTAGTTATAAGCAAAATTATTAATCTACTCTTATAAAAATATATATATATATTAATCTACTCTTATCATTAGTATTAAATCTAATTGTAGAATATTAGGAAATTTGAGCATAATTTAAAACGTCAAAAATTCTGATATTTACTGAACCATGTTGTTGAACTACAAATAAAAAATTAATAATAATATGAAACAAATATAAGTCAATAATATGGTTTGTTTATTTTATTAATATTAATAAATCTTAATGCTTTTTACGTTTCCTATTAGTTTACTCTCACCTAATTTATAATATTCCCAATCTTTAATTTTCACCTTTTTTATTTATTATTTATAGAATTTCACTACATAGCATAAATTTAATATTTATTAAAAAAAATATAGCTACTTTTTCTTTTTCAAATGTAGCATAAGTAAACCTTTTAGTTTATGTATATTTAAGTCTGATTAATTGAATTAAGACTACTATTTTTGTAAAATATATTTGTTATATTTAAAAATATGTCTTTCGCTAATAATTGCTACTACTTGTGTTATGCATCCTTCCTTCTTTCCATTTTTCTCTTCAATTGTCCTTTCTAAACGACACTAAGACATTAACATTATACTATGAAACTCTATCAGTTTAGATTTTTTATTTTGGTTTGAGCCTTTTCAAAGTGTTATGTCATTTCTAAATTATTATTAATATTTGACCCACGATTGTTTTTTTTTTTTTTTTTTTTTTTTTTTTTTTTTTTTTTTTTTTCCTGATTGCATGTTCCTTGACATTATTGTTTATTTCGCTNCTACTTTTTCTTTTTCAAATGTAGCATAAGTAAACCTTTTAGTTTATGTATATTTAAGTCTGATTAATTGAATTAAGACTACTATTTTTGTAAAATATATTTGTTATATTTAAAAATATGTCTTTCGCTAATAATTGCTACTACTTGTGTTATGCATCCTTCCTTCTTTCCATTTTTCTCTTCAATTGTCCTTTCTAAACGACACTAAGACATTAACATTATACTATGAAACTCTATCAGTTTAGATTTTTTATTTTGGTTTGAGCCTTTTCAAAGTGTTATGTCATTTCTAAATTATTATTAATATTTGACCCACGATTTTTTTTTTTTTTTTTTTTTTTTTCTTTTTTACTCTTTTAGTAGCCATTGTCATTAAAACACAATTTGAAAATTGTTGTTAGAACAACCATGGTCGAGAATGAATTGGGCTTTTGGCCCATAGGAAAAAACATTTGGAGGCCTCGGAAGATTTTGATTTGCTAAAGGGATTTATACATAAAAGCAGGTTCTAAATTGTGGTTGCGGTGGAAGAAGAAACCTTTCTCACACACTATCATTGATTGGGTGGGTTTGGGTAACTATGCGTGTACAAAAAAGGAACTAATTTTTTAGTACCTTTATGGTTTAAAAAACGTCTTCATTCTTTTCTATTCTCTATCGATTCTACTGTTCTGAACAAGCCATTTTCTTGATTCCATTCCTTTCTTTGATGAGTACACGTATGAAATTGGAGGTTGTGTTAACCTTGAGGAGCAACCAACGATTGGGATTTCGCATTGAGATTGGAGGTCTTTGTACAATAAATTGTTTGTATATATATTATAAAAAAATAATTAATTTTTCAATCTTTAATGAAAAAAAATTATCAATCAATTAATTCTTTTAAACGTTAGTAGCTTATTTTTAGGTGATGTAGAATGAATTGAAATTAGAGAAAAATGAAAAACAAAAATGAGAGAGAGAGAGAGAGTTGTGTGAGTTGGCCTTTTATCTTTTAAAATTATTGTTAGAATTACATTAGATGTGAGTTGGCATTTTGAATTGTCCCATATCAGAGTTTAGTGGGGGAGACAACAACTAATGTAAATAACTCTTTTCCTATAACATTATTAGTGGGCTCCTCATGTTGCCCTTTTCTTTTCTCAAACAATAATAGTGGGCTTTTTATGTTGGGCCTTTTCTCCTCAAATTTAAGTCTTTTAACTTAAAATCACCCTTTTTTTTTCTTAACTATCAAAATGTAGTTGATTCTACTTTATATTTTAACTTTTTTTTTTTTAACTTTATAAAAGTAATTGCCATTCTAGAATCTAGCCCTTTTATGTATTTAAAACTAGTAGATGGAGTCACATAAGTTGACTGAGAGGTGACAAAATAATTGCTAAGAAAAAATTAATTAATTTTTTTTTAAGGTTTAAGAACTAAAATAGATATTAAAGAGCTCTTAAATGTTTTGAAAACTTCAATAATCAAAATACTTAATGAGAAGTCTAGAGATTAAATTAGAAGTAAAAGTTTTTTTTTTTTTTTTAATATAGCTAAAAGTCATACACATATTAGTGAAACAAATTATTCCCAAGCTAGTACCCCAAGAATTGTTCTCATTCTTGTTTTTGTGTGAATTCTGTTGAAGCCTAACATAGAAATTATTGGAGAGTTGTGTGTTGACACTCTATTCGTTTAAGACAATTGTGAAGTGTTTTGTGGCTGTTTCAAATTTAGTTTTCACATCTGGCGATGACATTGGAAAATCCTGCATGATATTTTTTTTCCTTAATTGGATATTTATTGTTGATATATTCTGCCTAATATTTTTCTTACTAGAATTAATGCCTTTTTTTTTCGTTTCCACAAAAGTTTTTCCATTCTTGGCATCTCTTTATAAAAGGTAATTAACAATATTTTTTAGGGTTGCCGTATTCAGTATTGTGAAGGAAGTTTTTGTTCTAAATGGTCAAATACTTCATTGTGTGAATTGTATTAACTTTCATCTTTCCATTGTGCATCCATGATACTTTGTGAGAGTAAATCTTGAAGAAAAGAGTCGTCTTAGGGGATCCTAAGGCAGTTCTACAGAGAAGAGATTATCTGTCTTAGGGGGAGCCGAAGACATCATTCATCAAGAAGGGACTTATTATTACTTAGGGGGACCTAAGTTCTCGTGTGAAAGGAGTTCACTGATTTACAAAAAAGATAATCAACCTGAGAAGAACCTCACTTACACTATCAGAAGCCGAAGTATTTAACACTAATATTATTACACTTAGGGGGAGCCTAAATATACTGAGAAGGAGTCTCATATCTTGAGGGAGCTTAGGTGGTTAGCTTGTTAAGCTTTTCAAGAGTTACTATAAAAATTGTTGCTTTACATTCTTGAGGAGGTTAGCGGTTTTGAATCTCTCATCTCGCATAAGATTGAACATAAGTTCACTTTTATTGGTGAAAGAAACTGAAAGCAGTTTAAATGAGGCTGTAAAACATCAAAACTAGTGAGATAATTATAAAAGCAACACAAAACTATCATAGTGATTGGTTGTGATTCACAAAGCTGTCATAATAGCAAAGCAATTAGGGGCCAACATTACCAACTGAAACTTAGACTTAAGTGATTGATTTAACAACTAATATGTTGCCAATAACCTAAATTAATTCAAACGGTAGATTATAGATTGGATCTGCAGAATCAAATTTAAAGTAGCTTTATGTAAATTTGTGGGCCATATTTTTTTGTGACAAATTGTTGTTATTTTTATTTTTATTTTTATTTTAAATTTAAACGTTTGATCTCTATGTTAATTTAAGCTATACGCTCATGTGTTCGATCACTTAACGCTTAGAAAAGTTGAGCTAAGAGGTTTAAAGTTAATGTAATATTTTCTTCGTATTGTGTGTTTGAATAATATATTATAAATAACTAATGTTTGGTTGATGGGCATAAAATTAGATTTCTTAAAGATTAGGTCTTTAAGGGCTTATTTTATAACGTTTATATTTCTTGTTTTCTTGTTCCCTATTTCTATTTTTTAAGAAACAAACTTGTTTGATATCCATTTTCATTTCTTGTTTCTAAACTTTAAAAAATAATTATGATAAAGTAATTTTAAGAAACAATTAACAAGAAATGTTATCAAATATAACCTAGCACGTTCCTTCAAGATTGTGCCCTTTTGGGTTCACCATTCTTAGATTGAAACCTTTTTTTGCCCCATTTGGATTAAATACTCATTTAGACTTCATGGACATATTAGATAATCATATAGTTTCATCTCAAAATTAACTTGCTATAAGATAAATAACTTATTTGTCTTATAAATATTGTGAGAGTAATTTAGTGAATAAGACACTTTCTATAATTATAAAAATAAAAGATTTTGATGTATGTGATTATTATTGGAAAAAGATCAACAAACAAACTTAATTTAATCAAACATGAATTGGGCTTACTGATGATGGGTTGGGCTACCCAATCTTAATCCGTGAGGCAAATGTCCATCTAGAAAATTTTGAGAAATTATGTCTCCTATATATATTTTTTCTTTTCTATTTTCAAGAAAAGAAAATTAGAACCATATTTCAAACTAAGCCAAATTTAGACAAAATAAAATAAGAAAAATCATTTTAAATGATAAAACTATTGAAAATATTTAAATATAATCGTAAAGTATCACAATTTACTTGCGATAGATCGTAGTAAACTACTATTTGTGTTTATCATGACATAGATAGATACAGATAATAGTTTATTACAGTCTATCACAAATAGATAGTAAAATTTGCTATATTTATAAATATTTTGATTTATTTTCCTATATTTAAAAACGAACCCATCAAATAAAATAAATAATCCTATGCAACTTTTGTTTTATATTAATTTCAAGTTTAATTTTAGATAGATATAGAATTGATTGATTACCTTTTACATTTTCGATATCCAATAAGGAAAGTATATTCTTGTGCATAAAATTAATTTCTGATAGGTTTTTTGAGAGCATATTATTCAAATATGTTTTGCAAACATTTTATTATTTATTTAATTTTAAAGTATATGAACTATCTTTTTTTCACTCGAATTTTTTTATTAAATGTATATAGTTTAATAAGTTGAGTTGTATTTAGATTGACAATTTTTTTTATACTTTTTATCAATAGGACATGTTATTTATTTATTTTCGTTGACACTTAGTGCATATTAAGTTAGTTATTATGTATTAGCCCGTGAATATTTAAATTTTTATTTCAAAATTAAATTATATTTAAGTTAAATTATATAAATTATATAACTATCTTTTTAACGTATAGTTTAATATCTCTAAACTTTGCAAAGCTCTATTTTCATTTTAAACTTTAAAATTTATTCCAAATAAATGTTGTGAAGAGTTTTAATTGTTATTATTAAAAGACGACTCTGTGTAAAAATTAGGAAGTGTATGCATCTTTTATAACATCATTCGAACACTAAATTGGCACAACAGTTTATGTGGAAAAATTAAATATATATATTCTATAAAATTATGTTGTTATAAAATAATATTATATTATTGGAATACTCAACATGTTCCTTAAAATGGTACTTATTTGGATTTACCGTTCTTGGATCGAATCATTTGTTTGTTTGCTTTTTTTTTTTTTTTTTTCTAATTTTTTTTTTGGTTTTTTTTGTTTTTTTTTTTTATTTTGTTTTTTTTTTTTATTTTGTTTTTTTTTTTTATTTTGTTTTTTTTTTTTATTTTGTTTTTTTTTTTTATTTTGTTTTTTTTTTTTATTTTGTTTTTTTTTTTTATTTTGTTTTTTTTTTTTATTTTGTTTTTTTTTTTTATTTTGTTTTTTTTTTTTATTTTGTTTTTTTTTTTTATTTTGTTTTTTTTTTTTATTTTGTTTTTTTTTTTTTTTGTCGAATATCTGTTTGGACTTTATGAGCTATGATATCATATTAGATAATTAACGTGAAGTTCTATCTCAAAATTAATTGGAGATGAGAGAGGAATGCCCATGTATCTTATAAAAAGTTTGAGATTCTCACCAGTTTTTCAATATATGTCGATGCGCTACAACTATCAGTTCTACTTTAGCAATTAGGATTTATTTGACTTAGCAGCCTTAGCTTTAGACTAGCCCTTCTGGCAAGAGATTCAATAGCACCGGTTAAAGAGCTAGCAATGACTTTCTTCCCACCCCGAGTGATGGTTAGGCAACGGCCAAGAGAACCCTTCAGATACTGTAAGATGCGTTTTACAACCTGGAGATGTACGATGGTAAAAGCGTGCATGAACTGACAAACTTGATTGAAAGCATAGCGGATATCAGGTCTGGTGAGAGTGAGGTACTGAAGGGCACCAACGAGGCATAGACACAAGACAAGCGAATCTCCGTTAGCAAGGAAAGTGCATACACCCTTTTGCCGAGCTAGAAAAATTTCCATTGCAAGCCATAAAACCAGTAAAAGAGTCTGAGGCAAGAAAGGTTATATAGGTTGAGTTGAATGCGCTCCTTTTATGTAGCTCTACCACATGAATAAGCAGATAACATGAACCTATGCAAATAAGTGCTGAAAATAATTTTGAATAATGAAAAAATGACCGTGGAAAGCAATACTAATATGCATAGAAATTATATTATTATGCATAGATTATAAGTTTGAAAACAATTATTATGAAATTTAAGGTCAAATTAAAAGAAAATAATTGTAGCTAACATGGTAGGTAGGTTGGGTATTATTTAGGATGAAGAATGATTCCATGCATTTAATTAATTTCTCATATTTTTCTTGAGTACAATAACAAGTGAAAGTGGAAAATCCGACTTTTTTTTTTTTTTTTTTTTTTTTTTTTTTTGAGATAGTGAACATTTGCCTTAAGCAGTTAGTTATACTCAAGTTAGCATTAGTTAATACATATTATTAAAATGCATTTGTATTGGATTTGAACATATTTAGGTACCATTTTAGGATATATTTGAACTCTACTATAAAGACGTTAAACGGCGACAGAAATCCCTTAGGGATCCCATTTGATAACCATTTTGGATTTTGGATTTTGAAAACTGTGCTTATTTTCTTTACAATTTCTTTACTACGGTTTTCATTTTTACTAACTAAACATTTGAAGTCTTAGCAAAACTTCAAAAACATAATTAAGTTTGTAAAAAATGTTTTTCAAAATTAGACTTGATTTTTTGAAAATCTTCCTAAAAAGTAGATAACAAAAATCTTGTTTACACATATCTTTTATGATTATAAGTTTAAAAAGAAAAAATTTAAAAACTAATAATAATACTTGTTCACCTAATGTATTGCTTTATTCTTTTTCACCTATTAAATATTTGCCTTTTATTGTTTAAAAGAATACCACATGATTATTGCTCCTAAACTATTTTATATGAAAATGAAGACAAAGAAAAATACAAATGAGATCGAACAAAACCAAAATTTTCAATTCAGATAATCTTGTCCTCTATTAATTATTGATAATTAGTATAAACTAAAGCACCTTAAAAATAAAAGCACATACTGAGTCTAAATAAAGTAAAATTTTCATTAAAAAAAAAAAAAAAAAAAAAAA
>QLSR01000191.1:1080235-1130029 GCA_031780015.1 Citrullus colocynthis
AATTAAAAAAAAGGAAAAAAAAAAAGAAAAAAAAAAAAGAGGAAAAAGATTCTTATGGAATTAATAATTGGCCTCATACTTATATTTTGAAGAAATTGGTTGGAGCAACGTCAGTCCAAGTATGGTGTAAATTAGGGCAAAACCAGCTTAAAAGCACCAAGCCACCAAGTTGGCTATGGCTGTGTATATTATATTCCTGGGCTAGCTGATGATTTGGAGCCCACCTCCAATTAGGAAAGTAACGTTGTATGTGCCTAAGTCTTTGATGAAAGATGTGCACCACACAATTCCTAACCACCTCAAAGTTGGAGATGGATATTGCGATGAGCTATATAATTGTATAATTCGGTTACTATAAAAGTCTATTCAAATGATTAGGCGGCTTGTTCGACTCGTAGCCCAATCATGTACTCTCGAATCAACGTTTAATTAGGCGCTTAAAGATTAGATGTTCCGCCTAACATTGCCCTATAACTTAATGCGATGAGTGCTAATTTGTATATGCATGTCTTTCATCTTGTCAAATTGGACTAGTTAATTGTTTAGGACAATTTAATTAGCCTTTCTAATTAAATTGGTTAGGTGTAAGCAATCATTTAACTTCAGTAATGAGAATTCGATGATCAAATTACTTAAATAGGGAAGATCCGTTACAACCCAAGCTTGACTTTTCTCATCTAAGTTTTCACCTCTTTTACTTTTTCGTTTATTTTATGTAATTTAATTTTCCTGCAATTGATCAACTTTCAAACAACCCCGCTTTGTTTACTTAGGACTGTTTTCAATTCATTAGAGAAAAATCCTTCAATTTCCTGTGTTCGACCTGGTCTTACCACTGTTATGGTTTTAGTGAATACAGATAATCATTTGGCATGGAATTGGGCGACAAATTTCATCCCCCATTGAGCTTACAACACTTTTTAAACTCTAGAAGTATCAGAGTGTATGTGGCAAGAGTCACAATGTGATCGCGAAGTGGAGTGTCCGACGTTGTTCTTGTTTAAGAGTCTTTTAAAATAGAGAGCTTTGAAGTTGTCACAGATCATATCAAAGGCGTGATTGGTCACCAAATTTGAAAAAGATATAAATTGATCTACATAAATTCAATTTTGAATTCGAGAGTCATTTGTATGTAGGGAATGTGTTAACACCCTACAACACTCATAAAAACGATTAGCAAATTTCATCTTTTATTATTCAATTGATAAAAAAGATAATAAATAAATAAAGGTCCAAAAATTGTTACTTTGGTTTGTTTTTCAAATGTCTCAAGTTTATTAATTCGTATTTTAGAAATAAAGCATAAATTAACAATTAGGAGCGACATTAATTCATATTTTAAAATAATTTGCCTTCGCCTCAAGCATGCATATTAGAAAATCAAGCCTTTGATTCTTCTAATCTCCGCTGTCAACGTTTGATGAGACATTTTGTGTAATAAATTCTAAAAAGAGAACGTCATTTAGTTTAATTCTTAATTAAGAATTATTATTAATTGCTTAAATTCAATTTGACGTGTTTATGAAAATTTAATTTAGTAGGAAGATTATGATAGACTGCAATAGACCCAGTTAGATATCTATATAAATAGTTTGATATTTTTTCTATTTATAATAATTTTTCAAAAATTGATATGTTTATAGAATTTAAGGTATCATAAAGATACCACTACTCTTCCTCAAATTTCTTAAAAAATATATTTTTTAATTTGCACCATAATTTTTAGTGCCCTTTTCAAATATAGCAAAATGAATCAAAATATTTATAAATATAGCAAAATTTCACTGTCTATCTATGATAGACTGTGATAGACACTATATGTGTTGTGATCTATCGCGATCTATCGTGATTTATCACAGATAGACAGTGAAATTTACTATATTTATAAATATTTTCAGTAATTTTACCATTTAAGATAATTTTCCTAATTTTCATGTATTTATGAATTCAATAGAATTACAAGGAGAAAACACTATTTATTCAAAATTCAATGCGCATTTTCATGTATTTATGGAATTTTAACAAAACCTCGTAATTATTCCACCTTAAATGTCAAATATTAATTTATTCCCATCTTCGATTTAGAAAAGAAAATAGGCAAATTATTTAATTTTAATCTTTGATATTCTAAACTTCAGACATGTCGCGAATAATTAGAATTTAATGTCTATGAAAATACGATATCTACAGTAAACATCACACTGACATATATATCCTTTTCTCTACTATTCGCCGTTGAATGTATGTAAAGATTAAATGTATTACTTCATCCTAATTTTGTCATTAACATAAATCAACCATTATACTCACATTATGAATTTAAACTTTAATTTAACTTCTATATTTATATAAGTTCTAGTCAATTTCAATTCAAACCAAAACATTATATTTTCTACACGGGAAGAATAATTCTGATTACTTTTTCTTTCGTCCTATTTTGATCATTAGAATTTCTTTTAAGATATTAAAATATTTCAAATAAGTTCAGATAAATTACCCATTTAAAAAATTGTGTTGTTTATAACCATATATGGTTTTCTAGTTCTACGACATTGTTTATTAAATTATTAAATAATTTATGAACTTGAAGACAATTTCCACAGTATTTCCAGCTAAAAAATTTAACAAATAGGTCCAAAAAATAATCAATAAATTTACATTCTTGTGTCGAAGATGATATTATATTATTACCAAAAATTGTTATAATTTATTTGTAAAAAATAATTTTTTTTATCAATAATACTTTATTTATATGATTCTCAGTTGTTTAAAATTTTAAAATAAGACGGATAAGTTTGACTATACTATGACATCCCCTTTTTGTCCGATATATATTTATTTATTGTATTGGAAGAAATAAACATTTTAGTTATTATATAATTTCGTTGACTAAATCTCTTAACTTTTAGTGATGTAAAATATAACTTGTTTAATAATTCCAAAGTAAATTCATGTGATATTATGCCTCAAAATTCCAATATTGTTGCCTCCATATATATATATATATATATATATATATATATATATATATATATATATCTCAAAACCTTCCCAAAAGAATATATATTATATTTCACCTTTTATAATAAGGTTTGAGAGTTTGGGTTGGGATAGCATAGGGCAACATTGGTAATCCATGTTTTTTAGTGAATTTTTAATCCTTTGCTCTAAGTTGTTCATTCACTGATTAAAGGATTGGAAATTCATATGTTCAAAGTTTTTTTATTTGAATGAGATGTGACATACAAGCAACCTAATTGGCAAGTAGATCACAAGAGAATTTTAATGCTTCTAACCATCTTGATTTATTAAATAATAATAATAATAAAATAAAATAACGCACAGTGTTTTTAAAAACAGAAAAATCATTTTCCAAAAAAAACGTTTTTGAAGATGATTTTTTCTATTCTTAACAGTTTTAAAAATAAAAAAATAGAAAACCCAATTGTATATCAAACATAACTATATTTTTAAAATGTATATTAAATCGAAGTGCTTGAATTTAATGAATGATGTTCTAATTTTATTTTAAATATATAAATACTAATTTCTCACCTTATTAGAATGTCAACCCGAGCAAACCAAATCTAAATAAATGAGAGAGTACATCAAGAGGACAATATAGAGGTGGATAAACAAATCTTTTCAACTAAAGATATGAAAATTATAATTCATCACCCACGCTTAATTTCACAACTTATTTAGATTTAAAATCTTTTTTAGTATGATGGAAGGAGGGAAATTGAAACCATAAACCCTTTGGGGCATATTTGGAAGTGATTATAAAATGATAAAAATCTCTTTTGTAATTTCTAAAATCATTAAAAAAATATGTTGTTAATCCTTCAAAACCAATTTTGATGACATAAATATTGCATTTAAAAGTGTAAAAATTCAATTTAAATTAACTTGGAATGATTAAGCCGCCGTGATTTTCAACATGACAAAGTGAGTTTAAGAATTTCAAATTCACTCCAAACATGGCGTTAGTCACTAACACGTCCATATTTAGATTTTAGCATTTGACTTAATGAAATTGAAAATCTCATGACTAATTATAGTTTTGTGAAAGTGGAATTTGTTCCAACAATAAACTCCTACAAAGAAATTTATGGAACTAAAAAAATTAAAATTTTAAAAATTGAACAACGAATGTATGTATAACAACTTTTTAGATTAAAAACAAAAATCATCCCATGACATCTAGCATATCTCGATCACCAAATTAAGTAGGTAAAATGAGATGTTACTCTAGTGAAATCTGTGGTAGAAGATATTCAATTCACGAAAGTATATAGTGGGTGATCTAATTTTGACCCACATTCGACGTTCTTAGAACTTGGTGGCTGATAATATGCCTGGTCGGCTACGGACGGGGACGTTTCTGAATCTGGTGGAATGATTTTCCTAATTAGATTTGTCTATTGGTTAAGGCTGATATGACTTTGATGCCTTGGTAATTGTTTGATGTTGTTTTCTAAACAAAAAAGAAAAAAAAAAAGCAAAATGAGGAGGTTATTGGACCAAATTATCCTTCACAAATATTTCTAACTGGTCTCAGTTTTAGCTTCATTTTTTCTTTTAAAGATTACATTGCAAATAAAAATTGAGAACATATTTAAATATATTATGCATATATATTTTGAAGTACAAACAATAATGCTAGGCTAAACTTCTTTCTTCGACAATCGAAGCAAAGTTTAATTAGCTGCTTAGATATATACTTTGGATCAAGAAGTTAGACATTTGAATTCCTATATTTACATGTCGTTAATCTTTTTTTTTAATTAATATATAGTGTTGAAAAATCAAATCGCTTCAAAATTAATAGTATAAATTTCATGTTAGTCGCTTTGTATCTACAGTAGCTAATAAAATAAAGAAAAATTGGATTTGTTGCATTTACGGCCCTTCATAATTCATGTGGTCCACTGCCTAATAAATATTTTAGCTGGCAACTTTATGATAATATTGCCCTGAAAAAATAAATCAATAAATAAATAATAAAATTGTCTGGGCAATAATCTCTCTTTTCTCTCTCTCTCTGTAACGACCCGACTAATACATCCTAATCAGACCATTACTCAATGCATGCAAATTTCAAGAAAAGACCCGATGCTGAGTAATAAGAAAGAAACAATGCTACTTACGAAAATTTCTGTTTTATTTAACCCATATAGAAAGAATTTTTGGTTCGGGGTACCCCTAATAAAATCAACAAAATTCCATGAACAGAAAACAAAAACAAAATCCATATACAAAACAAAAGACAAGCCTCAAAAAAAAATGCAGTGCTAGGCGAAAGCTACTATGGGTCCCGTGAAGCCATCAAGGTTTCCTCTTGTCATTCGCCAGCACGTTCTTTCCCTTACCTGAAGAAAAAAAAAAGATAAAAGGGTGAGCAATTATATTGCTCAGTAAGTGACCCCACTACTGGAGCCGGGCTAGACACCCAAGTCCTTTAAGTGCATTAGTCATACAACAGGCATATCAACATACTTCAATAGGAAACTGGTTATACTGGCACCCAAGTCCTTTAAGTGTATTAGTCATACGACAAGCATATCAACATACTTCAATAGGAAAACTAGTTCTACTGGCACCCAAGTCCTTTAAGTGCATTAGCCTTAAGACAGACATATCTAACATACTTTTATAGGGAACTGGTTATACTCTCCCTACAGTTGGATTTGGATGTCCACAAACCTCTGGAGCCCCGAAGGAACTCTTACCTCTGGTGATCCCGAAGGATCACAAAACCTCTGGTGATCCCGAGGGAACACAACCTCTAGTGAACCCGAAGGAACACATCCTCTGGTGACCCCGAAGGACCACAACCTCTGGTGAACCCGAAGGAACACAACCTCTGGTGAACCCGAAGGAACACAACCTCTGGTGACCCTGGAGGACCACAACCTCTGGTGAACCCGAAGGAACACAACCTCTGGTGACCCCGAAGGACCACAACCTCTGGTGAACCCGAAGGAACACATCCTCTGGTGAACATCCAGCCGACGTAGGGGAGTTACCACTACCCAATACTCATGACCAATTTAAATTCTCACTCCTTTACTTCCATGAATTTATACACTAACAGCGCTGTTTACAATCATCTCATATACAAGCATAAGCATTTCACATACATCCTTTGAAACATAGGAAAAATCATACAAGCATGCTATCTCAATGGGCGTAGAAGTATTACTCATCATGGCAACTAAACATAAGGCGGGCAGGTGGTTCAGGTAGTAAAGTCACTTACCTGAGCAATTATATTCACGTATTCGCACGGCAGTCTGTTGGAAAGTTCTTGGTCCACCAAGTGTGGCTTAACTTGCAGTTGCTCTAATCCTTTTTACCCAACACAATTCCCGGCCACCTAAGGGAATTTTTATCACATAAGTCTCAAGCATCAACAGTTTTTTAACCAAATTAAGCTATAAATTTTTCCTTGGGTCCGAGATACTTACTCTCACGTTACCAGTTTGGTGACGAGAAATCAGGCGTGGTTTGATTGAAATGGCAGCGGAGGAGCACCGGGGTGGAAGAGAGAGAAAGTAGGCGGCACTGCAAGGAGAGAAGAGAAAAATCCCTTTTTACTTTTTTTTTTTTTTTTTTTTTTTTGNCCTATTTATAAAAACCCAAATTCCCTATTCCTTCCTCCTTTCCCCTTTTCTTTTCCAACCAAACAAAATAAAATCAAATAAAATCTTCTACAACCAAGATTTACTTCAATTATCCAAATAAAATCAAATAAAATCTTCTACAACCAAGATTTACTTCAATTATCCGATCCCACCAAAATTAATCACCTTATTTTACTTGCCCTAAGATAAAATTATCTTTTTTTTTTTTTTTCTAAATTCCAAATTTTTCCTTAGCTCAAATTTCTAAATTCCAACTTAGCTTAAATAAAGGCATGAATATATAAGGATAACTATATTTTTATTATTATTATCTCTTTTTTTTTCACACATAATAACTTAAACTTATTTACTAAGAGAATTTACCCCAACGATTTGGGGTTGTTACACACTCTCTCTCTCTTTTTTTTGAGTACGTATTTAGGCAATAATCAACAAAATATAATCCTTTTATGTTTTACAGCAAACAACAATAATTTGTAATTCTATTTTAAAATTTGTTACTAATAATATTAATTTCCCTTTCTCTTTAATCTAAAAAAGAAACCTAACAGTTTATAAATTTAGAACAATTGCTGTGTAAACATTATATCATATGTTTAGCAATATATTGTAACTGTTGGGTATTTGTTGATAACAATATTTAGGAAGTGCTGCATTTAAAAATGAAGTATAAAATAGTATCAAAACAGTTCATGTATGTCTTTAAAAAATTCTAAAAATACATATCAATTATTATTGGGCTATACTCACTTCAAAAGATGTTGTAAATTGATCCACGACCAAAATAGTATATTAAGTTCAGATTTATTGATTCTAGAAGCTTTAAAAAAAAAAAAAGTTGACTCAAGGGAGATGAGTTGTTTTATTAAAAAGTCGTACTTGCATTTAATTATATCAATAAAGTTATTTGATGAGAAAAGATAGTTGTTAATTATGACCTTAACTAGACTTTAATTACTCCTGCAACCATAATTTATTATGAATATTTATTAGTTAACATAAGTATGATTCAATTAATTTATTTATGTAATTTGTTTGGTTAAAAAATTAAAAATTTGAATTCTTTGATCCAAATTTTATTGAGGTCAAATATAAAGCAATAAATATAATCCTTAAAATTTGAATAGTTATCTGATTCAAATAACAGTACTGATCATTCTAGGATTAAAATGGAAATAAAATTCAATATCGGTTGTTTTTAGAAGGTTGCATATCACATACTATATATTTAAATAATAATTATTAAATCAGATAGTATATAATGGTCAAATCTTGGTATATAACTCAATATGGTTAATTCAAGGATAATAGATAAGATATCCATTAACATTTTTAAAGATTTCCGTCTTCATATTTTCGGAACTAAATAATAATATAACTATAATAATGAATTCTTGTTAAGTCTCCTTATAAATACTAAGTTGAAAAGTCTATTTATCCTTCCTTTACATGTAATATTCTTTTAAGAAGATAATTATTACAATTATATTTTCTTTAACTGTATACATTAACAACTAACATTGAAATTAATAATATATTATATTGATTTGATTACTCATGGGTCCTTTAATAACATTTTTACATAATAGCATGCAAACAAATATGTTAAATCAATGATACACAAAATAAAATAATTACTTATTTTATATTAGTCTTTGTATAAAAAATATTCTGGTTATCACAATGGTCCGTCAATTTTTTAGTTTATTTCATTTTGATTCTTAATTTTAGAGAGAATTTTTTTAATTTTTTAATTTTCAATTTTGTTATATTTTGATTCAAATTTTTAAAATGTCAATTTCAGTCTCTAAATCTTACTATAAGAACTTTTCAGTTATGTTTGTTAAAAAAAAAAAAAGTATTTGCTTAGAATTAATTTTTTTTTTTTTATTCTTTTAAATTTTATTTTTTTAATTATTTTTTTTTTTTTTTAAAATTCTTTAAAAAAAAAAAAAAAGATCAAGCATATTCTATTCTGAAGAGAGTACTATAAATTGCTAGACTTTTATTTATATATATATTTATGATATTCAATTTCATAAAATTAAAATTTAAAATTTTAAGTGAATTTGATACAACGTGGCCAAAGTACAAACCTTTATTATTCTTTGCAATGGCCATTTTTTCCTAAATATTTTTAAATATATGCATGGCAACATAGGCAAAAAGTTAAGAAAATTTATAATTCTATAAAGTTTTTACACACATACCAATCTCTTTCCATTTCTAAAATTAAGGCATATGACCATCCTTTTTTTTATACAATTGGGGATGAAAATATGAAACGTCAAAGGGAAATAAACCATGTCAGATAATCCTTGAGCCTTAATTACTTTAGCTTATTTACTATTAATTTAGCTTATTTACTAGAAATTTGAGTGAGAGGAAATTCAAACCTCTATAAATGTTGAAAATAGAAAATATATATATATATATATATATATATATATGCTTTAGCTACTCAATTATGCTCATGTTGCTCATTGGATTCCTATGTAATAATTATTAGAAAATCAATTAAGTTACAACTAAACGAAAAAATTTTAGTACAATAATAGTGTAGAAATTTTTTCATACTACCTCCATTCACTCTTTACCATGAAAGAAATATAAGAATTGTGTATGACCCATAAAAGAAATATTTTCTACAATAAAATGATCAGTATTTGAAATAACTTTTCCATTGCAAATCTAAACATATCTCAATCGGTTGAGACTGTTGGAAAAAAACGTATCACTTCTACCACACAAATTAGCATGAAATGATGAGAAATTAAAAGAAAACAACACAAATAAGATACACAATAATTCACGTGGAAAACTCCTAGACTAGAAAAAGCTAGCTCATGATCCATTAGAAAGGAACTCACTAAATGTAAAAAAAAAAAAATAATAATAATAATAATAATAATAAAAATAAATTAAAAAAAAACTAAAAAATTAGATTACAAAAGTACTCACTCAAATTTTGTGCCACACGTGTTCTTTTTCCGCACTTATCTCAAACTAGAGAATACAATTAATGAGAAAAGAAGAGAGTTACAAAATAGTAAATATTGTAGACAAGAGCAATATTTAAGTGCACCTAGGTTCCTTTCCTTGCTCCTCAGTTTTTAGCCACACAAATAAATATATTTTAAAATTTTTCTTTTTTAAAAAAATTGACAAATAATCCACCCTATTCAAGGCAAGTTAGGGGGTCAAACGTCCCCCTCCCATGTATTTTTAAATAAGACAATTTAAAACCAAAATCATGGTGTATCTTTCCAATGTATATAAAACAATTACTCTTCTAACATTTAACTAAAAATAACTCTACAAAGACAAATATATCCTACCTTTGTAAAGGTCAAAAACAGTAACTGCGCACCCTTGCTTTAAAACTTTAAAATTCATATCTATTTAGTCTATAAATTTATAAATTTAGTTAGTGAACTTTTTAAATTTTTAAAAAATTCACAAATATATTAAATACAAAATAAAAAATTTACAGCTCCATCATATATAAAACCTAAATTTATATCTAATGCATATCAATTAATTTTTATAAAAAAAGAAAAAAAAAAGTAAATAAACTGGTTAAAGATTCTATTAGTTACAAAAATGATATTTACAGGAATGTATTAGATAGGATTGAAAGGTGATAGACTAAAATAGATAAACTTCTGTTTTTGCTTCCTTTATCCAAGTCAAACCTCCCATGTAAGCCTTTATAACTACTCATACCGAAAATACGCCAAGAAAAAAAAAACACACACACAACTCAAACACACTCACATTCCTATAAGTAAAGAAAGAACAAATGGAGGTTGTTTCTCCGTTCAACGGCTGCTCCGGCAACACCGCCGGAAAAGTCATCATCTGCAAAGGTAAAATACTACCACCGCCACCCCTCTCCGTCTCCTCTCCGCCGGCAAACCTCCGTACATAACATTTCTGTTTGTTTGTTTGTTTTTTTACAGCTGCCGTCGCTCGGGGTCCCGGCGAGCCGTTGGTCATCGAACAAATCCGGGTCGACCCGCCCCAGAAAATGGAGGTTAGAGTCAAAATCCTCTTCACTTCCATTTGCCATACCGATCTCAGCGCTTGGAAAGGAGAGGTAATTTTTTTTTTTTTAGAAAAAAAAAAAATCAGATTCATTTTAGAATTTAAATAAATAAATAATTATTTTGAAGTCCTTTTCCTAATTAACCCTTGAAAATTTTGATATTGTAGAATGAATCCCAAAGAGCTTATCCTCGTATTTTTGGCCATGAAGCCGTCGGGTTATTAACTCCAACTTCTAAATTTCAATTCTCAACTTTACCATTAACTCCGTCCTGTATTAATTACAGGACCAAACAAAATTTTTCATTCTAACTTCTTTAGAAAAATATATAAAATTGGAGAATTGTAGGATTGTGGAGAGTGTAGGGGAGGGGGTGACGGAGCTGGCGGCGGGGGATCACGTGATTCCTCTATTCAACGGGGAGTGTGGCACGTGCCGATGTTGCAAGAACCCGACCACGAACTTTTGCGAGAAGATGGGAGTGGATCCAACGAAAAGTACGATGGTCGGGGACGGGAAAACCCGGTTCACGACGGCGGACGAACGACGGCAGCCGATTTACCACTTTCTAAACACGTCAACATTCAGCGAGTTCACGGTGGTGAACTCAGCTTGTGTCGTCAAGATTGACTCGGAAGCTCCCATCAAGAAGATGACTTTGCTAAGCTGTGGCCTTTCCACTGGTACGTAATTTTAAACACAAAATAGCAAATCTTATTTTTAATTAATTCTAATCTTTTTAAATTTTAGTAATTTGGGTTTGAATGTGAGTTTCTTTGATTTTGTCGATCTCTATTTCTTGGAGGTTCTGTTCTTGATTTGTTCATTGATTTTGCCGTTTGCAATTAATTGTCTTGCATCCCTCTCTTGTGGACTAACGAAAATAACTATTTTTTTCAACTAGGAAAACCCAATTTGTCTCTTGCTGGGTAAAATTTCGAGTGATTTTGAGACCATTAAAATAAATTTGTTAAGTTAAAAATTATTATGAATATGTTTTGATCTATTATTACAATTACTTTTATTAGTATATAACTCATTTTAAATTGATTTTAAATGATTAAAGTTTGTTTGAGAGTAATTTTAAAAAGGATAAAGTAAGATTATTTCACCGCATTCTATAAAAATACATATTTTAACCTTTTAATGACTATTAGGTTAATTATTTTCTGTTTGAAGGCTGTGGGGGTTGTTTTTTTAGAATTTCCTTGTCTTCATCATTCTTAAATTAAAATTTAAATTCTAAACCAATTTTTATTAAAAAAGGACAAAATTTTAAAAATTACTTTTTTTTTAGTTTTTAACAAATAAAGTTTAATTTTTAAAACTTTTTTTTAAAAAAAAGTTCGTGCAACTTAACTTTTAAACCACCCAAAATTAAGATCATGTTTGATAACGATTTTATTTTATTTTTTTCAATTTTCTAAAATTTATATAGTTGTTTCTTCCTAATTTTTTAATTATAATTTTTACATTAAAAAATTGCTTGAATTTTTAGCTAAATTAAAAATTTAAAAAATAAAATTACTTTCTGAAAAAATTAGGATTCAATTTTAAGTTTTCAAATTTTAACTTATTTTAAAATATTAATAAAAAAATGAACAACAATATTAATAGAAAGCCTTGTTTTCAAGATGAGAGAGAAAATTTTAAAAAACAAATGAAAATGATTGGCCTAACAGTGTTGAACGAATCCAAAAAGATAGGTTAAAAAATTAGGGTAAGAATTTTTTTAAAAAAATTATTCATGTTTTTGAGCCTTTGACAATTATTTATTTTAAAGAGTATTTGACAGATCTGATTGGTAAATAATAAAAAAAAAAATATATATATATATATATAATGTAAGAGAAAAATGGTTTGTCAGAGAAAAAATATATTTTTTTGTCTTTGTCTGTTCAATAATTCTCATGTATTGGTCGGATATTTTTAATTAATTTTTTAAAGTTCGGAGATGAAAATGAGTTTTTTTTAGCTAGAAAATGGAGAGTTTAATATAGCTGTGATATACGTAGTTTTTAAATAAAAATTAAGAATGATTTTATTATTATTTTAAATTTTTTAAAAAATTTTGTTTTTACATTTAGTCAACTTTTGATATTATTGTTGAACTTTTTAATTTATAAATATAATGATAAATCTGATAAACGGACACATATCAACAAATATTTTAATTCATCCATAAAAGAAAGCGTTTTATGCATAAATTTTTTTTTTTAAAAAAGGGACTGAGGTCACTCTTTCACGAGAAAGATAGCCATTTTGACTTTATCAATTTTCTTATGTAGTTTTCTTTTCTCGTTTCGTTGTTTTGATTTGATTTAAGAATTGGAAAAAAGTCAACTAAAAAAATCAAAGCATTTTTGCTATGTCAAATGATTATTTACAAAATAGTGTAGAAAACATATATTTTTCTACAAACGTGCGTAAAAAAATAAAAAAAAAAACTACTTGTAATACGGATCAGAAATAATTGATTACTCTTTTTAAATGGAGCCATTATTTCCTTTAAGAACACCATCAATAAACGGTATTGTTAAACTATATAAAATATTTAATTTCCACAACATATTTTTTTAAATTGCGAGAACTACTTTAACTGAATTCAAATTCAAAGTATATCACAAAACATGTTTTTAGAGAAAAAAGAATTTATAATCCTTAAACTTAAAGTATTTTTAACTATTAATTTTATAGTGTTTCTTTGTCAATGAAGCATTACACTCAATGACATATCTCAAACTCATGTACTTAAATAACTTCGAATATTTAGTTCTCTTACATTGTTCTTAAAATTTAATGTGATGAACTCTAAAAAAAAATAGAATTACTTACAAAAGAATATCCTAGCTAATTGAATATATCCTTACAAAAACTCCTTTTACATTTTAGAATAATGTAGACTTTACAATTTTAACTTTTTATTTTAGAAATATAATCTTTTTTTTAAAATGAAAGAAATCAACGTATGACTTCAAAGTCGATAACATAAATGACATTTTGAACTATATTTGAATTGATAAATATAATTTTATTTTATTTTAAACAAATATCTTATGCATGGGCGGAGTATCGGATATAAACCCGAAAAAATGCAAAAAGAATTGGCGATGGATTTGGGTCATCCTTTTTGTGCAGTTTTGTTATTAGTTATGAGACCATTTTCTTGCGTCTACTCTTTTACATTATTTGATCACACATCAATGTTCCACTTTTAGTTTTCTTTTTTTTTTTTTTTCTTTCCCTACTTCCTTTTTTCCCTAAAAATGCGTTCCTTCACACAACCTCCTTTTAGTTTCTTTTAAACAAATATAAAACTAAAATTAAAATGAGTCGCATTAAATTCTATAAATTTTGATAAAATTTTGTTTTTACTATTCTAAATTGAAGTTTAAAAAAATACTTAGTCAACTTTTAAAAATAAAAAATTATTTTTTGGAAATTATTTTTTTAATTTTCAAAATTTGGGTTCCTCGTTTTTTAAAACATTTATAAAAAGTGGATAACAAAACATAAAACTTATGGATTGAAGTAGTGTTTATAAAATATAATCTTAAATAACCAAAAAATAAAAATCAAATGATTAGTAAACTGGGCATACTTTTTTTAGTTTGTGAAAATATTGCTAGAAATCGAATAGTTAAGGTCCGGTAGGGTAACTATTTTGTTTTTTTTTTTTGAAAAAAAAAAGTAAGCTTGCATTAGCAACAAGTAGATAACAAAACACAAAATTTAGAGGTGGAAAGAGTTTTTATAGGCTTGATTGTTAAACACAAAATGTCAAATAATTATCAAATGAGGCTAAAAAGATTTATAAATAAGAGAAGTGTTGATAAATTAATTTTAAAAAAAAAATGTGGTTCACTCTCTACTCTATTTGATTTTAAAGTGATTTTTTCTTTTTACTTTTTCTTTGTTAAACTCATAAAACATTTAATTTCTGACCAACAGAAGAAAAAAAAAAGTTGAGTTTGAAGTTTCTTTGTAGTATTAAAGTGCCTATTAAATGAGCAAAAACTTCTTGAAGAATCCTATCAACTTCTAATTAGTTTATTTTAATTTATTAATAATTGTAATTTTAGAATATAATTTTATTATTGTTATTATTTATTATTATTATTTACGTGGGATTTGGAAATGCAAAAATTAAACAATAATGGAAAACAGGAGTGGGAGCCGCGTGGAATACTGCGAACGTGGAAGCTGGATCAACGGTCGCGATTTTTGGATTGGGAGCCGTTGGACTTGCTGTAAGCAAATTCTTGTTTATAATTATTCAATCAAACAATACTTTAAATGCTCAAGTTTTTTTATTTTATTTATTTTGCTACGATAAAAAAAAATATATATGAGGTAAGGGATTCAAATCTCAGACATTTTGATTAAAGATATATATTTTATGTCAATTGAATTGAACTATATATTCATAGTGATCCGTAAAAGGTTGGGTTAAGACATAATATATCTACTAGTATCATTATTTATGAATAAATATAAATTCCAACAATATTTAAAAATTAAAAAAATCCTTTGTTATACATATGTATAAAAGGGAGTAAATATTAGGAAAGTAGTAAATATTTTGGTTAAATTACAAGTTTGACCCCACAACTTTAATGTTTGTGTTCAATAGGTCTTTGAAATTCAAAACTATCTCATAGGTCCTTAAACTTTTAATTTTGTATTTAGTAGATCCTTCAAGTTCAACTTTTAAAATGTTAAATTTTGTGTACTTTTAAAATGTTAAATTTCGTGTTTAATATGGATAAATGATATATTCAACATTTTTTCCACAAAAGAAATCCATTATACATAAATTTGAAGTCTTTATCTAGTATGTCATTAAAATATTCAATTTTATATCTAATAGGTTAGTGAGTTTTAAAAAAGTCAAATAGATCAATGACTTATTAGACATAAAACTAAAAGTTAAAGACTCAATAGATACAAAATCAAAAGCTTAAGAGATTTATTCTACATTTTTTTAAAGTTCAAGAACTTGGTTATTAGTATTAGACACAAAATAATCCTCTTTGTATCAAACACTCTTGAATTTATTTATAATTTGACAAAAAAAAAAAATTTGGTTGTGGAGTACCTTTCCTCTCTCTAGTTGTTGTGCGTGATATTCGAATGAATAATTTTTGTAGATTGCATTGAGATTTACATAGGAAAATTATACGAAATGATTGATGAAATAGAAAAGAAAACTGTAGCCTAATTTTCTAATCTATAACCTGAATTTACAATAATATATGAAAATGTGGCAACGGTTGTAATGTTGATGGATGTAATAAATGGGAAGGCAACAAATTTTAATAAATAGAGTTGAATTCAACTACTTTTTTTAGAAAACTTGTGGTGCTTACCCTTTGCAGGTTGCCGAAGGAGCAAGAGCCCGCGGAGCTTCTAAAATTATTGGTGTCGATGTCAATCCACAGAAGGCTATCATGGGTAATTTACATTTTATCTCAATAGGAATAGGAATAGGAATAGGAGCGTTTGAGTTTAGTTTTTATTTCATCTTAAAATTTTAAGATAGTTATATTTTTTTTAAGTTTGGATGATAATTTAAATCTTGGTTTAGTTTTTAAAAACATTGGTAGAAAGTTGATAATGAAACATGATATTTAGAGGTGAATTTTGTGTTTATAAACTTAATATTCAAATATTAAAAATTAAAAAAAAACTAAATAGTTAACAAACAAAGCCTACATTTTTATCATTGAGTTTTGAGTTATAGTTTTCATTGGATTCTTAAGTTTGAATATTTTCTACTTTTATCCTCCAATTTCATCAATGTCCACTTTAGACTTTGACGTTAGAGTTAATTTTAATGATGATGAAAAATTAGTGAAACTAATTAATTATAATTATTTTGATTTTTTAAAATAATTATTAGACATTAACACTAAATACATTTAGTATTAAATTTAAGAAGTGTAAATTTCAAAACTGAAAGATAAAATAAAACTACTTAATAGTTAAAATAGAAACTAAATGAAAATTAAACTCAAGATTATTATCACAATAACTGACTAAAATTGTGTGAAAAAGTTTAAATGTTTTAACTTGATTAAAAAATTAAATGATAATGAGGATTAAATTTATAAATTGAGGTTAATTAATTAAAATCGAGTTTGAGTTTGTGAAGATTATTGAAGGTTAAAACTGAACATTTGTTGGATTATAGGGAAGCAATTGGGAATCACCGACTTTATAAACCCCAGAGACTCCGACAAACCCGTCCACGAGGTCGGTATATATATATATATATATATATATATTTTTTTTTTTTTTTTTAAATTTATATATATTTTAATTTTAAATACTATTTTGATCTCACTATTTTAACTTATTCAATTTACTTATTGTATTTTTAATTTCTTTATTTGATTTATTTTATATTTTACTTTTAAAAATTAGAAAAATTATTTTAAACGGTAAAATTGTTGAAAATATTTATAACTAATAGCAAAATACACAGTCTATTTGTGTCTATCGACACCAATAGTAGTCTATCGTGATGTATCATGATCTATCGCAGACCGGTAGTGAAATTTTGCTATATTTGTAAATATTTTGGTTCCTTTTACTATATTTCAAAAGAACCCTAAAAATTAACTATTTTGATCTTAAAAAATAAATAAAAATAAAAATGGAGAGACTAATTGGTTATTTTTTCAAAATATAGAGATCTAAATTGACATTTCTATAATTTATGAAACAAATTGACATTTTTTTTTATCTAAACTTTTCTGTTTATAAAATGAATCTAAATATTTATTAATTAGATTAAACAAATGGACAAAAAGAAGATTTTTTTGTGTGTGCTATATTTTGCTTTTTGCGTTCGAGAATATTTTGTTTTTTTAAATTAAAATAAATAAAAACAAATTAAAATAAACAAAAGTATTAAATAAAGTACTAACATAGAAACCAAAATCGACATTATCTCAAATTTCATGGGACCAAAACACAAAGTTCAACTCCAAAGTCCAAACATTTAAATTTTTTTCCATAATTATATTTTGAATTTCTCTCCTGTGGTCTCTAAATTTACTTAATATCTCTTACTTTGTACTTAATTTCCGTTTGATTTTTTCATTAAGAAATTGGCATCCCTATCTTATGTGTTTTGTTTTATTTTCTGATATAATAAGTTTTCCTTCAATAAAATAATATGATATAGTGGTAAGAGATTTCGTGTTCAAAATCCATTACTATATAATAATTGAAATTTTGGAATAAAAATCGTATAATATAAAGTTGTTGATTACAAGTACAGAAAGCAACATTTTGATTTAATTTTTGGTGGTTTTCCAATACAGAAAATCTTGGAGATTACAAATGGAGGCGTGGACTACAGCTTTGAATGTGTTGGAAATGTGGAGGTTTTCCGATCGGCTTTCTTGTCTACTTACATTGTAAGTTACTATACTACTTTGAATACTTTTAAGTTTTTTTTAGTACAACAACGACAAGATATTTTCATATACTTCAATTAAGTATAATGTGTTGGTATATAATATAATATATGATTTTAAATGAAATAAGCACTCCACATGTTGGGTGAAAAAAATTATTCAATGAAGTCGCTACAATATGTGACTGTCTCTTAATAATCGTTGGATGTTAATTTGAAAATGATATATGTTTGCATCTAATGACCATTGAATAGAAATTCAACCCTGCATGAGTGTAGCTCAAAAACTTGTATAAAATTTGTAATATCAATTTCTATTCTATATTTATGGAAGAACAATACTTTGAATAATCTATCGTGGGTTGGGGATCTGAACTTCTCTAATTCCCTTGATCAAGGATATATACTTTTACCAATTAAATTATGCTTCAATTGCTAGTCATTCATATATAACGTCTTTAACTAAATAGTAAATAAAGTCACTATTGTCATATTCAAAATTACTATATTGCATATACAGGGATGCGGAACTACGGTGATGTTGGGTATTCACACAAGCCCAAAAATGATGCCTCTTCATCCAATGGAGTTGTTTAGTGGGCGTAAAGTAGTAGCTTCCATTTTTGGAGGCTTTAAAGGCAGGACTCAACTTCCTCATTTTGCCAAACAATGCACCCAAGGGGTAAGTACTCGAAACTCTATACTCGATCATGTTTTAATTATATTTCTGAATTTTTATTGTGATAACATTGGTTGACGAAAACTAATGTGATACTTTTAGTGGATAAAGCTCGAATCAAGTAGTGTGATTTACTTACCATGCTGATTTGAAGAATGAATTACAAATGAAATTAATAGTTGTATGTCACATTAGAATTGAATTAGGTTTATAGGTTCAAGTCACCCATTGGAAGTTTATAGTTCGTTCAATTAGTCGTCCTACAATCATTCGCTCAAGTTTTCACTAAACTGTGGGTGTCAATGCAAGAACTAAACATAAGCATAATTGGATACTTAAGATGTATTTAAATATATTAATTAATTATATATTATATATTAGATTTTCAAGAGGGTTTGACTTTGTGTCAGGTGGTAAAATTGGATGAGTTCATAACTCATGAACTTCCCTTCGAGAAGATAAATGACGCATTTCAACTACTTGTTGATGGAGAATCTCTTAGATGTGTTTTGAAATTTTAAGCTAATTTAATTTGCATATTCCTATGAAAGCTCTTTTACGTTCAAAGAGTTATATAAATAATCCAAATTGTTGTGACGTATTTATGTAAGTAATTTGTTGTATTAATTTTATCATTAATAATATTCAATAAACCTTGCGGTTGTATTTTGTAATTCTATGAAAATAATTGAATCACGATTTGCCTAATTTTATAATTTAATGTAAATAAATTTCACATATAAATGTTGTTTCATTCTATTGTCAGTGATTCGTTCAACTACATAACTCAGAAACGTCAAATTCTAACAACAACGAGAGGAGGGTTTATTACATTCACTATTATAGAAGATTCAATACCGGCTAATTCAATCTTTTCAATTTCACTATCATCAATACTCACTTCATTCATTACAAATCTACTACAAGTTCTCCATTCAATTTTTAGAAATAAAAAAAAAATTACATAATCAAATCTAGACAATAAGAGATCTCATTCTCTATCAAAAGTCAAGAGAGAAAAAAGAAAAAGGAATTAGATTAGTTGTGTCAATAATTCTCTCCTAAAATCAACATCTTGACTAATTAGTTTCATTAAACTCATTATTCACTGTATAATTCATCAACTTTTGTTTCTAACTCATAACTCATCAATGTTTCTATTTCATTCTTACTATTCACTTTTATCATCGATTTTCTTCAATGAGGAAATACGCACATTCTATCTCCATATTTCAACGTCTAGTTCATGTTTGAATTCAAATGTTCATATGAATTTGAGTGATGTGACTCTACATTCTACCATCGCATTTACTTCAATTTAAAACAGTCAATACTTGTAATACTTTAGAACGTCTTCTTGTTATTATAATTATTTTTATGAATAGCGAAAAAAATGTATGAAAGACCAAGTGAAACATGGATATAGCACCTTTGTGGACTATTATGTATAGCTCATTTATTGTTAACTTTTGTGATTTACGGGCTGTTTTTATGTACATATTTATTCAATCGGTAAGAATTAAAGGAATTTGAATAAACAAAAATTTTTGAAAGATACACTATGAAATTCAATTAATTCAAACAAAACACACATGGAACAAAGAAATAGGAAACTGAGACTCGAGATTCTAAGAGATAATGTTGATATGTTATTTGTAACAACTTGATCCATACAAAAGAAGAGCAAAATGATCAAGTGAATGATGTTTGAAACATTATCATTAATGCGATCAGAAGATCACCTAAAGAGGTAGTGTAGAAGATATAACCTTCTAACATCTCAAGGCTACAATAAATGATGTAGAATGAGCGAACGACAAATTTTTCACAAGATCTGAATTCAACACTACCCTTAATATCCTAATAGTGCATGAAAATGAGGCACTACTTAGAACATAATATCTCGATGTTGTAATGATCCTTGTAAAATAACTGAAGTTTCTACAAGCCGCACATGATAGAATTTTGGAGAGAAAAATTCATAATTTTGACCAAATTGGACAAAACAATTTACATGTCCTAAAAGTCATGTGATTGAATCCTCACTTCGTATTGAAAAAAAAAAAAAAAAAAAAAAAAAANAACAATTTACATGTCCTAAAAGTCATGTGATTGAATCCTCACTTCGTATTGAAAAAAAAAAAAAAAAAAACTAACAATTATGGAGCTAGAATTTGAAAATTTGAGGAATAGAACACCTCTTCATGCATATCATCAATGAGAAAAGCAATTAAATTGTTATGGACAAGGTTTAGTGTTAAGTGATCAACAATCAAAGAAGAACGTGTAAAGTAAATAAGAGAGAAATTGACACAGAGACTTGCGTGCTTCACTAACAGTATGTTAGCTATATCTACAAGCAGAGGGAGAGAGTAGTTTATTTTTTAGAGAGAAAATATAAGATTATGGATCCAGAGGCGCCGATAGAGTTAGGAGTTTATATGGTGCACTTCTCTAAGTCCCATGATTGGTCATTCAGAGAACCAAATAACATATTTAATATATTCTAACAGTTAGTGTTATAGCCTCTGGAGAAACACATAAGACTTAAGTAGGGACAACAACTGGATAATTAGGGAAAGAGTACGAGGAACAAAAATTCCCATGAAATAAAGTCTTCGCAAAACCAAGCCTCTCTGTGGTGAATCCTCATTTGAAATAGGGACAAGGTAGAAGGAAAAAAATCTTTCGATTTTTCCTTTCGGGGACTAGGATAGGCAATGTGAACACACATTCCTTGCCCGAACTTGATTCCAATTAAGTTAAATTGTAATTTTGGTCCATATGATTTGGAGAAAGTTAGTTAGAATTTAGTCATTATAAGTTGATTACATTCTCATTAACATAAAGCAGGGATGAAACTTTCTCATAAGGCTAAGTCTTTGTAAGACCAAGCCTCTTGCTTAGCCTCTTGCTTGAGAATCCTCATCGGGAACAAATATAGAGTTGAAGCAAAAAAAAAAAATTCATCTTTTCCTTTTGGAGACAATGATGGAGAATGTGAACACATTCCTTGCTCAAACCTGACTCCAATAATTAATTAGAGAAAAGGTTAGATTGTAAATTTAGTCCTTGTTGTTAAGAAAAGTTAGAATGTACTTCTTATGATTTGATAAAACTCTCGCAAATAATTCAATGGTAAGGAATATTTATAAGAGTTTATCAAACCATAAAGGCTATTTATGAGATTTTATACAATTATAAGTACTAAATTCTAGCTTTTCCTACACTATAGGAATCAAATTTGTTACTTAACCTCAAAAGTATAAAATAAAAGGTATAGCTTTTATGGAGAGAGAATTGATCATCAACCTTGCTAGGGCTTGATTCACCCAAAAAGCATCAACAAGGTTGAAACATCCTTAAGAATATGGGATGGAAAATACAATCCAACTTTGCTTCTTGCCATCGTGATATTAAATTTTCATCGACATGTCAATATTTTAATCGACATTTTTTCACATTTTCATGAATTTAACATCGAAATAAGAGGTAAATTATTATTGTCCTTATATATTGACAAAAATCCATGAAACATAAGAAAATAAACAATAAATGTTACTAATATAAATAATATATAAATAATCAACATTTTAGCGCTAAAGCGTAGAATGATTATTTAATAAGTTTGTTACTAAAAAAAAAAAAAAAAGAGAATGATTTAAATCTAGAAGCAAGTTTAAATCTCTATGTAAAAAAAACATCCAATACTACATTGGTTGAATAACTCACTTAACCTTGTCATATTCTAATTTTCAATTAATAAATCATAATTAAAAGCTTATGTTAGTAAATTTTCTAATCTTCTTTTCATTTCTAGTTACCATCAAAATACAAAATTTTAAATACATCAATTTCAAATCTCTCACATCTTAAAGTAAAAAATTTAAAATCATTTAGAAAATTTTTCTAACTCCCAAATGGAGGATTAAAGTGCGTAGTCCATCATAGTTCTAATCCGATTGTATGAAAAACCAAGTTAAATTTCATATATTTTCGAAGGATGGGCCGAGAAAACTCTAGATTCAAACCCTAACCCTCTAGTTTGAGGGTAGATTAAAATTTAAAAAAAAAAAAAAAAAAAAGAATTGAAATAATGATGGAGATGCATTATATATTAATATTTAGGCGAAATTAAATTAGATTCCATGAACAAACTTATGGTTGAAAACGACGGTTAAGATTTCAGCAGTGATTTGATTAATTTTTGTTTTTCCCGTTCGGCCCCTGGACTCTTCAATCTTCATCATCCACCTCCCCCTGCAATCTAGGCTAGGGTTCCTTCGAATATACCTTCTTCTTCTTCCTCTTTCTTCCATTTTCCCTCATTTTTCTCATTTCCGCTAACCTCTTCTCTGAGATCCGTCCTTTTAATCCTACCATTTCTCTACATCCATATACCTTCTTCTTTTCCGCTCGCTTTTCTTTCTTCTTTTTCCATTTCCATTCTTTCACAATTCAGATCATTTTGACCATATCTGGACTCACTCTCTTCCTCCGGTTCCTTCCTTTTCCTCATCTTCCATCCCAATTTTTATCATGACCGTTCCTGCTTCCGGTTTTATGATGGTAAACGGCGGATCAAGCTGTCTCCCACTCCCCCCAGATGTCGAGAATCAGACCGTCTCCGACCTGGTGAAACAATCCGAGTCTAATTTGAAAGAAGGCAATCTTTACTATGTTGTTTCTAATCGGTATTGCTTCTTCTGTTTTCCAATATTCAGTTACGCAAATTGGCGGATTATCAGATTTTAGTCGTGGTTTATTCAAATTGGTTCGGTTCAATTTTTTATTTTCTACTTTCTGATTTGTTTGTTTATGCCTTTGCTATACGTATCTGCACTTCTCAATTTGTATTTCACATTCGACGCATTTATGGGCATTCTATATCATGTTCGATTTCTTTATCTCAGGGGATCTTGATTTCTTTGAGGTTTATTTGAATGGATTTTGTACACTTAAATTGCTGAATGCAAGAAATGTTCATGCAGGTGGTATAGAAGATGGCAATTATATGTCGGACTGTCCACTGAAGAATTTTCTAGCAAAGATCATTCCTCTGATTCCCAACACTGTAATATGGTTCCTCCAAACGTGGTTGAAAGACCCGGCCCTATTGATAATTCAGATATAATCGTTAATGGAAGCGATTCTTCTAAGAACAATGATTTAGAGCTAAAAAGTTTTTTGGAGGAACGACGGGATTATGTTTTGGTTCCTAGTGAAGTGTGGGAAAAGCTTTATGATTGGTAAGATGTTCTCCCATTTTCTTTATCAAACTACCCCTGGGCTCTTCTACTATTTGTTGTTTTGTTGTTTCTTCCTGCTCTATCAGGAATTACTCTTTATGTCAACAGGCTTTAAGTCTTGTCTAATGGTTCTTTGTGTAATATATATATATATTTAAAGTATGAGTGTGGTTGAACCAAAAAGTAGCAACCAAATTTCTGTTATTACTCCTGTGAGGATTTTACGAAAAAGCACCCTAATTTATATCAACTGCCTCGGGAATTTAATTGCAAAATGGACTAGATATTGCAGCATTCTGAGAAGTTGGTATATTTTGGAAATATACTGTGAGTATTGTTGCTTTCCTTTTGAATCCATGCTTATACAACAACTAAAGGAGTAAGAACACTGCCTCAGGTTGATAAATCAAGTATCCAAGAGCATCTAAATCATTGGAACGAGAGATCTCAACATTTTCTGTTGTATGGATGCTGAAGAAAATAGTTGTGACTAAACGTCCCCTGTCCTTATGCCAACAGCGCAGTGTAGTAGCTCGCCAGAAAAGAAAAATGAAAAGAGAAAAATCATCGTGATTTATTTGGTCTACAATTTCTATGCTGCATTATATCATTTCAGAAAAAAATCAAAGTCAAAGTATCCACATTCTTTCGACTTCTCAGCTTGCATAAGAAATACAAATGTACCTTATGTTTGCATATTCCTATGTTTAAAACGTATTATTTTTGTCTCAACTACCAAATTTCACTTTCTGTGAGCCCTAATTTTTGTTTGATTTTGTTTCTCTATTATTTTATGTACTCTACTTGTAACATTACTTCTTTCAATGGATCTGTTTGATATGGAAATTATCGAACTAAAGTTGATTGCCACACCCAAAACTAATTAGGAAGCTCACTGTTACATCCTTGCTTTGTTACATTAGGTACAAAGGGGGGCCACCGTTACCAAGAAAGATGATATCTGTAGGTGTCAATCAAAAGAATTTTTCTGTGGAGGTTTATCTACTTTGTCTAAAATTGATTGATGCCAGAGATGCAAGTGAATGCACCATACGGTTGAGCAAGAAGGTATTCTTCATATTTTACCTCTCCTCCGATTCATTAAAAAATTGGATGGTGCTTGTTGGTTTACATTCACATACGTCTTACTCTTCTCTTATGTGTATTATTAGCAATGGCAGAATTCTGTTTACCCACTTTCTGCTTTACAGGCCACCATATTTGATCTTCGTGAGAAGGTGTGTGCACTTAAAGGAATAAAGCAAGAAAAGGTTTGTGAGCTTCTTCCTTTCCTTTTGCTTGTACTTGTAGAGATGGGATGATGTTAGTATTATCTTCTACAACTAATTTGGATCACTGCTTTTTGGTAACTAGCAGGCATGTATATGGGACTACTTCAACCAGCAGAAACAATTAATATTGGATCCAACAACTCAAACCCTCGAAGAACTAAACTTGCAGATGAATCAACATGTGAGTACCTATTTGATTGATCTATCTATAGTATATGAATATTGATCCAAGAGGGATTAGGTTTGGGGAGTGTGTATGGAATATGGATAGTGGACAAATCTTTCTTGTTTTCATTTCCTATTTTTCATTCAATCCTAATGTGTGGCTATTTCAAGGAAACATTAATTACTTGATATGCTGACAACTTTTACCATTCATGCTGGACATCATTATTCTTGGATGACGGTTCTTATTAGTAAGCTTCAATGGTAGTGAAAATCATGAAATTTGATTAGAAGTGGTACAGGTACATCGTTTAAACTTCTGGTGACTTTAATAGAAAGCTTGGGTCCATTCTTTAAGGGATGCCATGAGTAGCATGTTCTTGGCTGTGTGTACAATTGGATATCACCTGTCTAATGAAATGGAATTTTTAGGAGAATTGGTTGCTTCCTATATCAGAGTTGTAAACTTGTAACTTATCAGAGCTTGTGGGTCCTGTATATAAAGCCTGTATGGGGGTTTTGAGGTAAGAAGAATGAAAAGGAACATAGCTTGAACATGAGATGGATAATTGGGTTGAGAGCTCCGGAAGAAGCTTGAGTCCGTGAGGAAGAGTGACTTCCATCTCTGAAGCGAAGTTCTAAGTGACTGGGCTTTGTGAATTGAATACTCTCACAATTGGTTCAGGGTGAATGTGTGTGTGTGTGTATTTTTGATGAAAGGTGACTGTATAATTAAACTGTGTTTCTTGTTAGGTATTGCTTTGGGGGGCTTTGGTCGTCTCTTTTGTACACTATCTGTCATCTTTGTTATCTATTATGAGATGCTTGTTCTTTGATGTTTAAAATTTGGATAATCGACCATTTGGGGATCTTATTCTTGTAAATTTCACTTTATTGGAGATGTTCATTTTAATTTTATCTATTTTTCATGTACTTGTACACCCTCTTCTGCAGATCCTCCTTGAAGTTGATGGACCTACTCCTCAGACCGGCATGGATGCCACTCGAAACGACTTAGCTTTGGTAGCCCTTGAACCTTCAAGGTCAGCTCTGTCAATTGCAGGGGGGCCAGTGATGTCAAATGGGCATTCATCCGGTTATGGTTACCAGGGAAGTTCTTTAAGCACATCAGTTTCTGACATCGATGATAGAAATGATCTTAGTAATACTGCAAAGAAAAAAGAGAAGGGTGGTTTGGCAGGGCTGCAGAATTTAGGAAATACATGTTTTATGAATAGTGCCCTTCAATGTTTAGTTCACACGCCACCCCTTGTAGAGTATTTTTTACAAGATTATTCTGAAGAGATCAATGCAGAGAATCCTTTGGGAATGCACGTAGGTGGCTTTTCTTGTCTGTCTTCATTTTCTAAAATATATTATTAGCATTCGTTGGTTAATTTTGCTTTTGTGGAAGTTAAAGTTGATTTTGTGGATATATTCTACTTCTGCAGGGAGAATTAGCCCTTGCTTTTGGTGAATTGTTGAGGAAATTATGGTCGGGACAAACCACAATTGCACCACGTGTATTCAAGGGAAAGTTAGCTCGGTTTGCTCCTCAGTTCAGTGGTTATAACCAGCATGATTCCCAAGTTAGTACCGTAATATATCTGTAATACTCCTTGTCTTACATGGTCTTCTATGCTCCCATTATTAGGATGCTGCTGTGTTTGCATCTTTATTGTTTCATTTTAGTTGTGGACAGCTGAATTTTTCGAAAAGTTTCTTATAAGGATACTGTAATTGTGAATAATTTTATAGCCTTTGGAAGCTTCTCATGTTTTATTTCATTCATCTAATGGCAATTAGTGTTGAGATGCTCAGATAAGTGTAGTAAGATATTGAGATGACAATTTTCCTTCTTCGTCCTCGTTTTAGTGAGAAAGGAAAGTCTTTGTGGAAGTTGTGAGTGAGTGCTGTTTTGTGGGTCTTTAAGGTGAGAGGAATAATAGAATCTTTAGAGGGCTTGAGCAAATTCCTTGTAATTTTCGGTCTCTCGCTAGGTTCCATGTTTTTTTTTCCCTGAAAGTTTGGTTACTTATCCATTAAAAAAAAGTGGTATCATCGATATCTTTTAACCATAAGATGTCTGTCTATAGGAACTTCTTGCCTTCTTACTGGATGGACTGCATGAGGATCTGAATCGTGTTAAGCGAAAGCCTTATTTTGAAACAAAGGATTCTGATGGTCGACCAGATGCAGAAGTTGCAGATGAGTGTTGGAGATACCATAAAGCAAGGAATGACTCTTTAATTGTGGATGTTTGTCAAGTAAGTGGCTTTTGATATAGTGAGAATCTCATTGCATAATTGGCTATACATAGTCATAGCTTTTCCTTTATCATTGCGAGTTGGGAACATTTTTTGTATACCCTCTAAATAGGGCCCCTTTATTCCATTGATTTCTTTGGATATTTTATTCAATAAATGAAATCCTTTTTATCAAAAGAAAAAAAGGGAATCTCATTGCATAATCATCCTGCTTGGCACCATTGCTATGTAAATTACTGTAGGTAGTTCCAAGTTGTATGTAGTTTGTTATATATATACTATTTATGTTAAGAAATTTTCATGTTTACTCATAAATTACATCATCCTTTTTAATATTTCAATTAAAATCATTTGCATGCTGTTTCATCTTAATTTAATAGAGATTGATGGGATGTCTTTAGTTTGTTTTTGGTTTGGATGTTTAGTTAAGATGTAAATGATTTATTTTCTAATAATGTACAATTGGTTAAATTCGCAGGGTCAATATAAGTCAACATTGGTTTGTCCAGTTTGTGGAAAAATCTCAATTACTTTTGATCCATTTATGTATTTATCATTGCCACTACCTTCAACTGTCACCCGCAGTGTGACAGTGACTGTGTTCTATGGTGACGGTAGTGGCCTTCCAATGCCATACACTGTGACAGTGCAAAGACATGGTTACACCAAAGATCTCACCAATGTATTGGCTTCTGCATGCTGCTTGAAGAGTGATGAAAATCTTCTGATCGCAGAGGTAAGCTTATGACATTCATTTGGTTTATGCTTTCTTATTTCTTCTATTATTTTCTTTGATTTTGATGTATGATCATGATTCATTTCGTTTCTTTTTCTTTCTTAGTTTTATTGGAAGTTTTGAATTTTTTGTTGTCAGGTTTATGATAACCGTATTTTCCGATATTTGGATAACCCTCTTGAATCTTTGACTTCAATTAAAGATGAAGAGTATCTAGTTGCCTATCGCCTTCCGAAAAGAGAGTCTGGAAGACCAAAGCTGGAGATCATTCACAGATCGCTGGAAAAGTATGATTTTCCCTTTTAAAGATTCTAATATATAGTTGTCTGCGTGTTTGTTATATGAAGTATGCTGTATCCGATAAGGTGGGGTCATTGAATGAGGCACATCACCTTTAAGCCACTTTGGCTGGGATACCTGACAATCGGATGTTCTGGACTCTGTAATCAAGTTTTCATGTTTGCTTACTCCTTTTTGTAGTTCATTGTTTTTTCTTGAGTGGTTCTTTTTCCCTCTCGTTTTTGGTCTTTTTTCTTTTCTAAATGATGGTAAACAAAAGTATTCATCAAACCATCATGGATTCACCTAGTGATAAAAAGGGAGACATGGCTAAGAGGTCATGGGTTCAATTCATGGTGACCACCTACTTTGTCTTACGAGTTTCCTTGACACTCAAATGTTGTAGGGTCATGTGGGTTGTTCCATGAGATTAGTCGAGGTTCGCGTAAACTGGTCTAGATACTACAGATATCGAAAAAGAAGAGAAAACAAAACAAAACAAAAGTATTCATCAATAGGAAAGAACATCCTTGGCAGAGGGAAAAGTAAACCCACCACCACATAACACCTCCTCTGGTGAACCAGCAACCAGACAAGGTTGATCAAAGAGTTTATCTAACTGCAAATGAACTTCTATATATTGCTTCAAGTGGAGGCTGTGCTCCAATCGCAGGATAGAAGACCATTCCTTTTGAAAATGAAATCACATTAAATAAGTGGCTCATTGTTTCCTCATTCTTTTAGTGTGGCAAAACTTTATAGTTATCATTTTGTGGTCCATTTATTATTTTTGGTATTTCAAACAAGAAAGTGATTGTGTTTCATTATTGATTTCTGTGTCCAATTCAAATTTTGTATGGTAGATAGAGATTACCTAGGTACTTATCAGTTGGATACGTTCTATACTACTATTAAGTTAATGTGGCATTTGGTCTGTAGATGCTCCATGGACCGTGTGAAGGGAATGGAGAGAAAGCTTTTTGGAACTCCTCTAGTCACCTGTTTGGGGGAAAACTTCCATAGTGGAGCCGACATAAATGCAGCTGTGTCTAAGATCCTATTGCCGCTGAGGAGAACATACCCTTCAACTAAAGCTCATGGTCATGATAGCAAAGAAAATGGCTTTGTTTCTGAAATGAATGATGAACCAGGCAACTGCGGTCCTCAGTCTGTTTCTAGGAGTCAGTCAATTGACATTGAAGTAGAGGAAGCATCTGAAAAAGAGTCATCCTTTCAGCTTCTTTTAACGGATGATAAGGGTTTGAGCTGCAAGCCAATTGACAAGGATTCTACTATAAAATATGGTCCACTTATAAAGGTTTTCTTAGATTGGAACGACAGAGAACATGAATCATATGATGTGAGCTACATTAAGGATCTTCCTCCTGTTCACCAGACAAGGTTCATGAAGAAAACACGGCAGGAAGCAATCTCTTTGTTTTCTTGTTTGGAAGCATTCCTGACTGAAGAACCTTTAGGTCCTGATGATATGTGGTAATTTGATGTCCCCTTAATCAATCTCTTATCATGTATCTCCGAAATATATATGGCTCTAACTATATTCTTGTTTGTCTTGCACTGTTTTTAAATTTCCTCTTTTTGTGTAGGTACTGCCCTAGGTGCAAGGAGCATAGACAGGCTACAAAGAAGTTAGACTTGTGGAAGTTGCCAGAGATTATTGTTTTTCACTTGAAGCGTTTTTCATATAGCAGATTCCTTAAAAACAAACTTGATACCTTTGTTGATTTCCCCATTCACAATCTTGATTTGAGTAAATATGTCAAAAGCAATGATGGAAAATCTTACTTGTACAACCTATATGCCATTAGCAACCATTATGGTGGTCTTGGTGGTGGGCACTACACTGCATACGCAAAGGTACGGAGTTTTAATTCTATGTATCCTGAGTTTCCCTCTTCTTTTTCTTAGTAAGAAAAATTATTTGATGAGATCTATCGACCATTCAAAAATTACTTTAAATGATATTCTCTTGTGATGGTCATGGATCTTTGTCATTCACATCTGCAGTTAATCGATGAGAAGAGATGGTACCACTTTGATGACAGCCACGTTTCCCCGGTTGGCGAAGAAGAGATCAAGACCTCAGCTGCTTATTTGTTGTTCTATCAAAGAGTCGAAATTTGACTCAGAACAACAAAGCTCCACAAGTCCTCTATTAGAAGTGGCAACGACTCTGGATTTTGCTGTTTCGGCCTCATTCCAGTGGCTACAAAGAAGCTTAGTTTCTCATGGTTTAAGCATTAATCAGGCCAAACAAAGGGGAAAGAAAGAAATAGAATAGAGATCTGATTTTGCTGAAGGAAATGCGGAATTCTACAGTTTGGAGGTACATAAAGTATTGAGTATGGTTTCAGCAACGTATATGATTTGATGATTATCAACATAAAGTATTAGTTCTATTAAAATTATCCCTTTTATTCATTAACTTTTTGAGAGAAATTTTGTTGTGTGATTAGGTGGGTAGTGGTAGACTATAAGCAAAGCTGCCTCTAGAGGCAAAGTGGCGATTGCCATTCACTTGTTAACTCATCAATTTGGAAAGCCGGAAATACCCAAACTTCTCATGCCATAGTGTTCCCATAGAGCTTTTGTCAAGGAAACTTTGAGTGTAATGCTAATATTTGTACTAACCCTTTGTATTTCTACTAACCCATTCCCATTGTTATGTTATCACTTTGAGTGACAATTTTGAATATTTCTATTTTGAATTTCTTGTTCCTGAACTCTTTAGAAAAAGCCTACTCTAGTTATGAATCTAGCTTGGAATTTCAAACATCTAATTATACACGTTACCATGCTTGACATTTGTAAAATCATAAGTTTAGTTTGAGGAGCACAATAGATTTAAATTTAAAATGACAGATCTAAAACATTTCCTTAATTATATTTATAAGAGTTTAACCCCTTACTACTAGAAGTATTTGAAGGCTGACGACAAATATCCAACGAAAGAAGTCATTGCAATGGGAGAAAGAATGAAGAGATGGGAAGAAATAGAGATAGGCCATTGCAATAGGAGAAAGAATGAAGAGATGGGAAGAAATAGAGTTAGGCCATGTGATGGAGGTAGAAAAAGAGATGGACGAGGGAAAGAGGCGATCGATCTGATTACTAATGAGTTTCATGAGCGTCGATTTTGCTTTGAAGGTTGCTTAAGTATAGAATTTAACCCCTACGACTAGTAGAAGTATTTGTAGAAGGTTGCTTGAATTGCCATTTTCTTGAAGTGACAGACATCGAAACCTTCGAGGTTTCTCAATGATTTTCATGAGCGTCAAAGTGAAATTCATTGATAATGGTCGATTTCTTAGATGGACAAAATTGAGCCAAATCATCCCCTCAATAATTACAATGGGAAGAGAAAACCTAGTTTTATGAAATATTTCACCTCTATCCATTGTTTTCCATAAGATGATGATAATATATTATTTGATGACATGTTTTAAAAATAAATTCCAATACCAGTTTGGTCCTTTTTGCTTCTAAAGAGAGAAAAGTCCAAATTTCACAACTGCATCGTTGGGAAATGTGGTAATTCATAATCATAATACACGTTTAATGGGTCATTTCCAAAGCCTAAATGTCATAACTCCTCCCTTTCAATGCAAATTCAATTAATGTTGAATTTTTATTTTCGGTTCAAATTTTCATATTTGCATTGGTATCCTTGTAAGAAAAAACGACAGATCCAATAAATTTCTGAATATTTAACAAAACTCCAACTTGAACCAAAAAGTGGAGAATAGAGGAGAGAGGTACAAATCAAAAGGTCAAATTAATAAAATTTGATACCAAATAGCATTACAAAGGACAAGTTTGATGTTATGTCCATCCACGAACCCAATTCACACTCAAAATTATTAATTACTAAAAAACTGATATATCCCTGTAAAAAGTAGTATCAGCAAAAAAAAAAAAAAAAAAAAAAAAAAAAGGATATTAACAGATCAGATCCAGCTCAGAATACCAAATGGAATGCATACAAAACAGGAAATGATAAAAATTCCGGACTGAACTTTATCTTTTGTCACATGGCTTTGTCAGTTGTTTGCCCCCACTCCATTAAGTGACTAGTGGTAAATTCAAGAAACTTTCATTGATATTGTTGCTTTTATGTTATATCATATCAGAAAATGTTTAACTATTACCACTTAATATAGCATGATCAAATCTTCATTTTTAGAAAATGTGTCATCTTACATAACCAATAAAAGAATATATAAAGCACGTAGGAGGTAGGAATAAGAAAGCAAAGATATCAAGTATAGAAAATTTCCAAAACATAACAACACTCTTAAACTAAAAACAAAGAAGTATGTCGAATTCGAATAGGGTTATCCTTTTTCTATCTTCTTCCAGATTTTCCATGATTATTGCCAAAGAGAATATGACTAAACGGCCTATAGGGAATTGTTCACTTAAAAATTGAACAAAACTTGAGTATTCTCACTTAGATCCTTTGATACTATTTGACATATATTTTCTGTTGTTTTGAAAACTAAACTTATAATCACAATTCTCTGTTCCACCCATTCTCTATCAATGTCATCAAAATCAAGTCACGTTTTGAGAACTAGAAAAAGTAATTTTTAGAAATTGTCTTTGTTTGAAGAACTTCACAAAGAATATATTAGGAAACCATAGTATAAAAATGGGGAGAGAACAAACCTAAATTATAAAACAAAATCATTATAATAGGCAAAGTTATCTGTTTTAGATACTAAAAAAAAAAAAAAAGAAGAAGAAGAAGAGGGTTTCCATTCATAATATCTACTTTTTGTTAGTAGCAGTAAAGAAGAAGCCGAATAACTTTTGTTATGGTCACAACACAAAAGAATGGCAAAAAGGAAGGCAGAGAAACAAAAGAGAGAAGGTAGTCGCGTACAAGGAAAGGAACAGAATTTTTACCTTTTCCCAAATCCGACGCTGCCTCTTATTCTCTTTAGCATCTTCCAATTTTCTTTTAACGGCTGATTCTGATAAATGAAATAAATCCAAAGCATCTTTCCGAAACATACACTGAAAAATAAATAATCTCCTAAATTCAAAGTAGCAACTTGAACAGCATCAGAAACAAGAACGCTGAGAAGAATTCAACCCAATGGCTTCTCTCCTGCCATCAGAAAATCATCACTGTTTCTCAGTCTCCACAAACAGTAATGCAAACACATAGATTAATGTTTTTATAGATCCAGTTACTTAATTTCTTTTGAATGATAGAAGATTCGGTTAGTTGCAAGTAAATTTTCAATATACATCAAGAAAAAGGAGGAAATTTGAGATCTACAATGGCATTGTATTGCATGAAAGGATCCTAAAAGGGAAGTGTGAACTTGAGCTCATTTTACAACCCACTTGGGTAAGAAATAATCATAAAGACAAATTTTGTTCTGGACCATGACACTGGGAATAGGGATATGCATACGGCTGAAAATTCAAAATGTTAGAATGGCCTCAAAATTAACTGATGAGAATCCAAGGAGTGACCGATGGGTGTAATGTATCATGCGCTCCCACCAATGAAATCAAAGAAATGGCCCCCACTCAAACACTTTCCAATTCATATTCACATTCTAATTTTCTATTCTTTCATTTCAAAAAGCTCTGTTTTTTTTTTTTTTTTTTTTTTTTAAAAAANATCATGCGCTCCCACCAATGAAATCAAAGAAATGGCCCCCACTCAAACACTTTCCAATTCATATTCACATTCTAATTTTCTATTCTTTCATTTCAAAAAGCTCTGTTTTTTTTTTTTTTTTTTTTTTTGAAAAAACAACAATTTTCTCAATTTCCAGTGATAGAAAAAGCTTCTCCCCCGAATTACTGGGAGAGCTTGAAAAATAAACACTTTTACATTACAGGATGAAGCTGTGTAAGAATGTCAGTATGAGATAGAAACGGTAAAAGGTTAAGTTAGAAATTTAGTCCCTTCTAATTTGAAGAAATTCTGACTTATAATTAAAATTTAATTTTGTCAAAATTTAGTCATCATGGCTTATAATTAGAATTTAATTTCTATCTTTAATAAATCTTCATAAATAGTCCCTTTTATAATTTGATAAAAGACTCGTTGGTCTTTACCAAAAATATTATGAGGGTAAACCGCAAGAGTTATTTATGAGGTTTTATAAAACCATAGTTGTTAAATTCTAACTTTTAAAACTACACATAGATTAAATTCAAACTTTCAACTAACCATAAGACTAGATTTGTAATTTAAACCACAGCAAAATAGTTAATTTTTCTTAACCCTATATTTGTTTTCTAATTCTACCTTTGTCACTTTATGAACCCAACGCAGATCAAGCAAAAAAGATATAATAATCATTGAAATAATAAAGGTGACAGAAAGTGCAAAAAAGAAATTACCGTGGCTGAGGAAATGGCCAAATAACCAGTGGAGGTAGTGGGAGGTCCCGGCGGCGAAGGTTGCGCGCTGGAAGTGCCATGAGTTCCGTTTCCAACGGCGTCGTTAATGGAAAATCCGAGCTGATACACCGGCGTACCATCAGGCTTAAAGAGCCCATAATTCCTCTCCGAAGTTGGTCCAGGCTTCATATTCTCATTAAAAAGAGCAAACACATAAATGTTGAGGTCCGAGTTCGGCCTCAATGGCGTCCCCTTCTTCTGGCAGATGAACTTGAGTAGGTTCCCATTGTACTTCTTTGCGTTCTCCGGAGTCGCACCGGCCTCATCTTCGTCTCCCTTCGACGGCCATCCGGTCTCGGAGATGTGAACAGGAAGTTTCTTGTAACCAACAGCGGCGAGCGCATAGTAAACCGCGTCGATCTGTGCGAACAACATGTTGTCGTAGTGCAGATTCGAGCCGGGATCTAAAACCCCTTGGTTCGGTTGGAAGAGGACGAAATCGAGCGAAACCTGCTTCGGATTCGCCTTATAAGCAAAGTAAGGGTACGCATTGATCAAGAACGGGGAGCCGATCTTGACATGGAAGTCCAAGATTGGGACTAAACAATCAACTAAATCCCTACGGAAGACTCCGGCGGAAGGCGGATAAGAAGTTTCAAGTATTGCCAAAGAATGCGCCGTCGTCACGGCCACCTGCTTATCTAGCCCTAGATTTACGAGCGCCGTGTGCACGCTCTGCATCGCCGGTAGTAAATTAGCAGTAAGAGAAGTGTCATTGAAGGTCAATACCTCATTGCCGACGAAGATTGAAGTGATTTTAGTGCCAGGGAAGTACGCTTGAACATTATTCTTCACCCACTCTTCAGCACATGCCGGATTCTTCATTTTAGCCAAGTACTCGTTTCCAAGTCCGACTATGAACTCCACGCTCGTATTAGCAAATGCGCGAAGAACCTTCGGACTCGCATCGTACAGCTTCACCTTCGTAGCTCCAATTGATTTCACCAACGGAATCACATTCTCCGGAGCAGGAAGATTGTTCGCTATCTGACCGTAGTTCACTCCAACTGAACTCACCATAATAGGTAGCAACAACAAACCTTCAAAAAATCACAAAATTCAAGATAGTTCTAACTGAACAACACTCCATAATTTCACTGTAATCCACATCTTAAACCAACAAAAAAGCGCAAGTTCATGAAATTCCGTATCACCTGAAACCAGAAGTAGAATGAACGAACCGCATTGCTCGAATCCGAGCCTTCTTAGCTCCATGGAGCTAAACTTCAGTAGTCTTAAGTGAAATTGGAAGTCCGAAAATGCCAATCACTGCACTGAAGAGTGTAAGTGAGGAGCGATCTGGAGCCAGTACAGAAACACCGTCGTCGGAGAGCCGGTGCCGGAGAAGGCGACGGTGAGTGTGGACAGAGAGTTGAGTGTGCGGCGGAAGCAAGGCGAAGAAGAGCCGTGCGGTTGTGGTCATTTGTAGAACGTTGAAATGGACGGCGTAAAGAAAAAAAGCGGAAAACGGGACAAAAAAATAATAATAATAATAAAAGAAAAAGAAAAGTGTTGAGTATCTATTCGTTAAAACATTTTGTAATAAACTTTACAATTACAATTTTTTTTTTTTTAAGACCAGAATAACCAAAAAATCATTTGTTAATTTTTCATTGAACTTTAGTATAAGTTACAATTTAGTATAATTGTTTTATGACATTACAATCATTTGTTAATTTCCATTAAAATATATGATTAATGCAGACACCATGACATGTTTTCTTTTTCCATTAAAATATGGTTAATGCGAAAATTGTTTAGTTTCCATTAAAATCACTTGGTTCTGCATTGAGGATTTATTATTATTATTATTATTATTATTATTATTGAGAATGCTAATAACAATTATTGTTTAGTTTTGTCATATCTCTTAAGATGAGAACAAATTTGCTCATAGCTTTACAACTTTAGCCTCCTCTCAATAATGAAGGCTTTTCTTTTGCTTAGATTGGGTTTTCATTGAAAATGTTCTTTTTATTGGAAACGTTGTTAATGTTATTTGGTTTTCAAATGAAAACAAATATGCTCATGACATTGCAACTTTGGACTCCTCTCAAGGATGTTTTTTTGATATGGAAAGATGTTTTTTTTTCCCTAGAGAGTGTTCTTTCTGTCCTTGGTTAGGAGTTTTAGGTTGTAGTGGGTGTGTTGTTTATTATGTTTGCCTAAAAAAATAAATACTACGATTTGAAATAAAATAAACTTTAAAGTTTAGTCACCGTATATTTTGAATTTGAATCAAATAGTCATAGTAAACCTATTTAATTTTGACCAAAAGTTATAAGTTTGAATCTTCTCTATATGTAATGGAAATTAAACTTAAATTTAAAGAGCAAACTAAAAGGTTATCAATTCAAAACAACTTTGATAAGTGAATCATTTTAAACATTTTTTTTTCGTGATCTGTAACTATTTTTACTTGATTCAAATTAAAATCGACTCAACATCACTTAAATATAATTACTCTTTTTAGAAATGTCATCAAAGTAGCAAGAAAAATTATCAAGTATTTCCTTTTAAACAAGTAAATAAAAATAGAGTAAGGCAAGCAAATGAAAAATCATTCAAAGCTAATGAAAAACCATACCATTTGTTCAATTCTCACGTTTCTTTGTAGTTTACATTGAACTTTGCATTTAAAGAAATTCCCTACCCATGAGAAAGTTATACACTAACAATTTTAAAACAAAATTATTATAAAGAATTTAAATTGATTCATTTATAAAAATCTATAGTTTAAATTGATATTAATTTTAATCAATATTTGTCCTAAAAGAAAATTAAAACTTGCTCACCATTTAAGGCCCTATCTTCCAATGATTCTCATCCCACGTGATGTTTTTGCACATATTCTCTCTTTTGTTGGGATGGCCCTAATAAAGTATTATTCCTTTTGGTAGTGACTTATATATACAACTTTTATAGATGGCAGATAGATTGGAGCGTTGTGGGAGATACCCTTCTAGTTTCCAAGTCGAATTTTTAGCAAGGGAGATCTCTACTATACACCTAACTTTTGATCCAATTATAGGTTTACCCTAATGACTTGGGTCTATGCATAGTTAAGTTCACTAAACAAAATAACCAAATTGAAAGAGAAAACTCAAACTCAAATTAATGACCTAATTTGACCTATTTTTTGAAGCATTAATACATAATGAACCCATCCTTAGAAAAAGAATGAGTTCTAACCTTTTAGAACCATTACAACGGAAGAATGATTCAAGCCAAGCTCGATAATGCATTTAAATGGTCGAGTGTTCTATGACCTAAGTAGAAGTCTAATTTCCATTAGGATTAGATCATTCTTCATTAAAGTCGTTAGTATTGAGTCATTATTGAGTCATCGCTACAAGAGTCTTAAATTTATAGCCAAATGTTATCAACGCACATGCAAATTATGATTATTATGAGTCAGATTGTGACAATATTGACCAACCAAATCAACCACCCCTACTTAACAAGACCCATCCACATGGACAACAAAAGATCGAAGGTTCCAAAACCATGAAATGCATTAATATTATATTATAATACTTACACTCTACAACAAAAGACCAAAAGCAAAAAGAAAAGATTGTAGATGTAGTTTATTTTCCAATTCTCTTCCCTTGACGGAATACAACAATCACAGGGTTCTACCTGTCAATTGCCATGTCTTGTGGACCAACCATCAATTTGAGAGTGGCCTCAAGTTTCTAGAGCCATTTTACCTGTGTTGGAAGGATATGTGCTAAAAGATCAAACAAATCCTTCAGTACTTCCTCTTCATGTCCATACCCATTGCCATTTAGCATATACTAAGAGAAACTGGGGATTTATATAGCCACATATCATTTCTTTTTGCCAGCCTTCTCAAGGAGTGGCAACGTTTTCCTTGGCAAGAGGAGCGATTTCCTCCCCTTCTGTTCCGGGTTGGCTATTATCGACTCCCAATCCCAACAAGAATTTCTCCCATTGTTTAGCTGGACCCTGCATAGATTAACACGAAATGGCGACGTTTTTCCTTTTCAGTTGAATCGCAAAATATAGTTGAAATGTGAGTATGAGGTTATTTGTGATTGTGGGGTTTGTGTTGAATTTACCTTCCAAGAGAAATCTTGAGCCATACAATTCTGTATCATTTCTTTGTGGGCAGAGGTGCCGAAGAGTGCGACGGCTCCTAGTACAGTTTTAGCAATTGCGGCTGCATCAGCTGGAGAAACCGTTTCACACTGGCAAACAACAAGCGAACTCCAATACATGAATTCCGAAGGAAACAGAGAACAAATTGGAAGGAATTATATGACATGGATCCGAAACCATCAGTGTACTTACTTCGACGCTGAAAGCACCCATTTGAAGACCGGTATAACCGTCAATAACAGTGTCAGCAAGTCCACCAGTTGTGCTTACCAAGGGAATCTGACATTGAAACATATTATCACTGTCAAGCTATTGTGTTGGGAAGTTTGCTATCAAAAGTTTTCTAGTGGAATATGTGGGGTGGAGGATTCAAACCCTCGGTATATGCCTTTAACTAGTTAAAGGGTGTCCAGTAGAAAATAGGGATAACTATGAGTATATATATGAGATTTTTGGTGACTTACTGTTCCGTAAGGCATAGCTTGCAACTGGATGAGACCACAGGGTTCGAATCTACTTGGAATGATCAAGAAATCAGCTGCAGCATTTATGAGATGTGCTAAAGGAACGTTGAATTTTGCCACGCCCCTAGCTTTATCAGGATATTTTATCTCTAACTCTTCAAGCTGTAGCTCTAAGTATTTCTTGCCAGTTCCCTAGCAGAAAGAAAATGGAAATCAACTTTCATCCAAATAAAGTTTGAGTAAAGAAATAGGTTATATATACGTACAAGGACCACCAATTGAACATCTTCATGAATGAAATTTGGAATAGCTGCTGATAGGATATCCGATCCCTTTTGCTCCTCAAGTCTACCAATAAACCCTATCAAAGGGATGTTCCTGTCAACAGGCAATCCGACTTCTGCCTGAAGAGCTTCTTTCAGAACAGCTTTAGCTTCCGCAACCTGAAAATGAAGATCTGGCTAAGAAATTTCTTTAATCAATTTAGAAGGAAAATATGAACCATGTTAGTTAACTTACAGTTTCAGCATTGAATTTGATGGGAATGTATTTGTCAGTGGTAGGGTTCCACTCCTGAACATCCATACCATTCAGTATACCAGTAACTGTGGTCAAACGAAGAATGGTATCCAATTCAACACCCCGCTCGATTCCAGAAACAAGTTCCTGGGCATAGTAAGGACTAACAGTCAACACTCTGTCAGATTCCAATATCCCAGCCTTCATCCAATTTATTTTTCTTCCCTTCACGGGCTTTACATACCTAGAAACCAAGATGTCTTAGGACGAGAACAATATTTTTTGGGATGCAGATTAACTGGAAAGTAACTGATGGCACTCACCCATCAGTAAAGTCAAAGGAACTCTTGAATTGATCAGGCAGATTCAGGAGGGAAAAGTCTGAGAAAGCAAATCTTCCTTGGTAAGCAATGTTGTGGATGCAGAAAGCAACCTGTTAGCATTTAAGAGTGAGTCCAATATGAGCTCTTGAATTTGTATAATGTGATACTAATATATCTACTGAAATAGGGAGAACTAATATGGCATTAAACCTACCTTGGCACTTTCATAAATTCCCCTTGCTTGATACATGGATTTCAAGTAACATGGAAGAAGAGCTGTGTGCCAATCATTGGCAACGAATACAACATCCTCCCCTGCAATGATTAGCAAAGTATATTTTCTTTGTGAGTCATTTATTAACTAGTAACTATTGATTCGAGGTTATCGGAAAGAAAAAAATAAAGAGAATACATACCATATGGTCCTGAAAAGTATTTGCTGCTGTCCAAATTTAGAACCAAAGGTGCCAACAGAGCAGCCTGATGAACAAAGATATTTGATGGTTCAATATAAAATAAATGTTGCAACACTAAAAACCATGTCACCAGGAGGAATTAATCAATTTCTCAGTCGAAGTAAGTGAAACCTAGCAAATTGGATATTTTGTGCACAAACTACTTATTAATGTCACATGGCATTTCTAGACGACGGCTAAATGAAATCTACAAAAGAATTTTTCTGATTGGAAGCACTCAATGAAAGTTAACTGACTAGATTACAGAAACGTATTTTGAACAAGAACAAACATTTCGAGACATAACAAGGAAGATGTATATATTTTTACTCCTGTAATCCAGCCCGTTCTTCAAGGCCGAAAAGATGATTTGCAAGTAAAAGGAATATAAGCTTAGTCACCTGGCACAATAGGCTAAATCGCAACTGATTGTCGTCATAATCCACTCCTGCATTCGGCCCATAAAGTTTAGATTTAGTTTTGCCCCAAACCTGTTGAGGTCCACAATGAAAAGCATTAGGAGAAAGATCTGGCAGACCCAAGTATACAAACTTTAGTAACGAAATTCACATTACCTTTTCCAGAAATATTGGGTGATCAACAAATACTCGATCAACTCCTCGTTTGTAGCAATGGAAAAACCGTACAGTCAAAATTTCATCCCCAACTTGTATCTGATCATGTTCATGAAAATATCAGAAAACTGTTACTTTGTCCTCTCCCCACAAAAGATGATCATTTTCTTAAAGATGGAGAACCTATTTACCTCGACTGTTACATTCGTGTCCCAAGCATCTTTGTACTGATCATAGCGAGGAGCTATCGTCATGACACGGTGTCCTCTAGCCTAAAAAATAAAAGAAGAAAAAAATTCAGACTATAGCAGAAAATTATGACAAAATTCCATCTGAAAATGAAGCGAAAAACTTCACTTACAGCCAATGCTGGAGGCAATCCTCCAAGAACATCACCAAGCCCACCAGTTTTGCTCCATGGAGTAACTTCAGCCGCCACAAGCACTATATTCATCCCTTGTTCACACACAATTTTCCCAACAGTTCCACCAAGGCCATCAGTTTTCCTACTGGCAGTCCTGCAAATTGCACTTGCAGGAGTTTTCTTCCGCAGCACATCCAAATTGTTCAAGGATTTCAATCCCTTGTGAGTCTCTACTTGGTTCTTCACGCCAACCTGTGAAAGGCTCGTTTTAGTCTCTGAGCCCGAAGCCCCATAACTGATGAGAGAACTCCTCGAAACAAAGTTGGAGACAGTCACAGTTCCCATTGAAGCCATCCTTGATCTAAAACAGCATCCAGAAATCAAATAATAAATTCAATTCACCTCCAGCAAATAAATCGTAAAGTGACATCACTAATCAACGCATGCAAAACACTCCAATTACTCGAGGAACAAATAACCAAATGGTCGGTCATGCAAAACAAGAAAAAAGTTTCGGAATCCATCGAAATTGAAATTTTTGTGCTTAATCTCGCTCAATCCGCTTCCATACAAACTAAATTTCGAAATGATCCAGAAATAACACGACACAAACACAGAATCAGAGCTAGTTCAAAACAAGAACTCAAATCCAGGTGAACACCTCAACTAAAACAAGCAAGCATTAGTAAAAAGCGACTCATCAAAGACAGACAATCGGAATATGAAACAGCAAGCAGGTAGACCTTACACCACAGCTCAAAAGATGAAAACGAAAGGAACCAGACGAAATGTGAAACAATCGCATGTAAAGAAAAGAAACTATCTGAAACAAAAATGTGATCAGGAAGCAGTAAAGAAGAAGAAGATCAATGAATCACCGGCGATGAGCTTGTCGCCTCTTGACGAAACTCCGGCCGCTGCAGATCTCCGGAGGATCCAACGGTACTTGTAGTTGTTCGCGGGCAATTGGTGAGGCGGACACGTGGCAAAGAGTTAGTGGGTGTCCGTGCGAGCAAATCCCAGGCGCCTCAAAACTGCGTTGGCACGTGTGATTTCATGCGGATTGTAGGGCCGTGGCATCCTTGGGAATATACCGGAAATTTGAGGTTAATGAAGATTGAAGAAGGACGGCCATCTCTTGAGTACGGGAAAGATATTTTGTTTAAAACCAAAATTACAAATTTAGTCTCTCATATGTGTTTTTTTTTTCTTTCTTTTTTTCTTAATTAATAAATATTCGAGCCAATTTAAGCCTACATTAACTAGTTTCACTTAATTAAACTTTAAATTTTTAATTTTGTATCTATTTGAGATGTAAATAAATTTACAGATCTCTTAAAATTAAAAAATAAACATAAAATTCATGGTTATGAAAGCTCATGCATTTTATCTGAAATAGACTTTACTTAGCGATATAGTCAACTTTTGATAGCCTTTGAAAGTTTGATTTATATTTTTAATATATCTAAAAATTATTTTATATTGTATTATATGTATTAATATTTTGAGTCTAATGAATGTATTTGCGACAATTCTTTTATAGTAATTATTATTGTTTTTATTATTATTATTATTATTATTCATCGAGTATCAAATATTAACGAGTGGTATTAAAAATTTATGAGAACTGTGATTCTAATAGTGGTTGGACTTGGGGCTGGTCCCACTGACGGGACGCATAGAATTGTTTTTTTCTTTTTTTTCTCTCATTTTATAGTTTATTTTGTAAGATTGTTTAATGGATTGTTCTATCTGCGTTCTACTTCTGCCATGAAAATTAATTGTGTCGTCTTCTTCTTCTTTTCTTTTTTTCTTTTTTAATTATGATTTGTGAATGAACGGTGGAGAGTTAAGAGTAGACTGCCACTTGCTTTCCACGTGGAATAATTTATTCAAAAGAAGTTTACCCATTTGTGTTTATTTTAATGTCATATATCTAAAAGACTTTTTATTTTGAACAATTTTATGTTGAATAGATATGTGTTATATTGAATTTTTTAAAGAAAATTATTATAAATAGAAAAATTATCAAATGTGTATTTAAATTTCACAAATTAAAAGAACCTTATTTTCTTTTTTCAAAAGTATTTTAACCAATAAAAAACAAACAAATAATTGGAGGAGGCATCCTAATTTTGGACTTTTGGTGTAAACAACCTATATGTGATAGGAAAATCAAGGCAATTGATTTTATTTTAAACAAAAAAAATGATTGTTTTATATTTTAAGAAAAAATTAAATTGATTTAACTTTATTTTAAGGATAAATTGATTTATAAGTTGTATTTAATAAATAACATGGAACTTATGTAGCAGCACAATCATGAATAATTTTTAATATTAAGGATTTAATTGAAAAAGGTTACTCTATCTAAATCAGCAAAATTTTGTTTTGAGAAAGATTTTAAACCCCCTTTATGCCTTTTAATTTACTTTTTAATAAACTTCCTCTTTTAAGTGCATTTGATGGTAAAGGATTCTCATTAAAGTCATTAGAAGTTATTTTCAAATAAATGTCCCAGCAAATCTAACATGCTTCATATATCAAATTATTTTATTCATAAACACGAATACATTTACCAACGTATCGCCAACATGAACATTATACTTCAATTGATATAAAACTTATATTATTAATATCGAAGTTAGAAGTTAGATTCTCCCTTCCACCAATTTTAAAAATAAATTTAAAAAAATCTAATATATCTATAAAGAAAAAAAAAAAAAAACTACCAACAACCAACAGTAAAAACATTATTGAATTAAATGAAGAAAAATAGTTATGAATATTTTTAAAAAATAATGATTTAAATTCTATTTTGGTCCATAAACATTTCAAAATGTCTATTTTGGTCTTTGAATAAGCACTATGGCAATAGAGTTATGCCTATTTTGGCTTTTAAAAACTATTTTGGTACTTAAGTATGCTTTTTTGCCATATAATTTTCATTCTTTTGAGGTTCGTCTCTAATTTATGTGACATGAAATCATACTTTTATTTATATGCTAGTACATATACTCAAAACTATGTCACTAATTTGTTATCAGCATCAACATTATTATTTTTTAAAAGTTGATGAACTAAAATAAACATCTTCTAAAATAAATCTAGATTTTTAGTACCAAAATAAATATGGCGGAAGTTATAAAGAATTTTGATGAACTAAGCCAAAAATAAAATACATGACAATTAATTATTATCATAATTAATGTCAATTACAAATATTTTAATTAGTTATAAAAATTTTTTTGTGTCATTACTTTTCAAAGGATATCATACATGCAATAAAAATGATGAGAATTACATTGTGACACCTAAAGTTAAAGAGGATGTGTGAAGTGGTTTTCTATGCATTTTGGGAATCACAAACAATAAGAAAATTCTACTAGGTTCTACACAAAGAGACACATGAATTATCGATTGAATGTATGGTACAACAATTACAAATGACAAAAAAAAAAAAAAAAAAAAATTGTGAATTTATAATATCATTGAAATTTTATTTTTTTGGTACCTGAATTTTAAAGAATACATACAATTGGTTCATGAGTTTTTAATATTATGTACATTTGTAGTCTTCGAATTTGTGAAAATGTATTTGATCTCTAAATTTTCAAAATGTATCTTTGTAAACTCTAAGTTTTTGAAAATAGATTTAAAAGGTTTGAACAATAATTTTTTTCTTATTTTAAATTAGAAAAATAATTTATAGTTTACCATTCTTTTAAAATTATTTTTTAACTTATTTTTCTAATTTAAAATGGCATATCATTATTTAAGGCAAAAAATATCTTTAAGGACTTTTTAGGTCTATTCTTAAAACTCAAGACCAAATCTATATATTCCGAAAAATTCATAGATTAAAAAGATATATTTTTAAACATATATAGGGACCAAATACACCTGTCCTTAACAAAACTCATGGACTAAAAATTAAAAAGATAACTTTCCTTAATATGAGATTTATGGAGATAAATATGGAACGAAAATAATGTGTGTTTAGACATTATAGTAAAAGTATGAGCTCTTTGCTCCCTTCTTCCCTTAGTCTTCATTTCCATATGTAATTTTAGGTTGAATATAGTTAATTAATTATTTGATATTGGTATACAAAAATTTATATAATTACTTATTTTATTAGATTCGATCAATGGTATATATTAAATATATACTTATTTTCTTTTTTTATTAAATGGATGTAATTTTTTATTTATTGAAAATTATTGATTAATTAGTTAACAATATCTTAAATATACTTTATTAGTTGATTACCTTTTTTCCAGTTCAAATTCGGGTGTTGCTTCGTCAACAAACAAAAGAATCGAAATACCTTCTTCTGTTTTGCTGATATAACTTTATCATTTTTATGTTAATCTTATACTTAAAAAAAGAACTTCTTTCTTTTCGATAAGCTCTAACCACGCATGTAATAGGTCATCCCATCCCCCGATTGTCTCTTTAATTAATTGGTTTAAATTAAAATTATAATTAATAATAGTGAACTGTAATTAAATAAAATTTGTTAAATACTTCATATTAGAATAAGTAATTAATTCATTTTTATGGATATAAGTACGTAAAATTAATGTAATTAAAGATATTCATTAGAAAATTAATAAACACTTGATTTTAATTATTAATTAACATAGTATAAGTGTCTATTTTCCAAATATATGTAAATAATTATTCAATTAAATTATTCTTTATTATTAATTAATTAATTTTGATCAATACTTTGAATTCGCTGAGGTTGTTATATTAATTATTAAATTTATGTAAGATATTATCATATTTAATTCCATAAAATTCAACCATGCATATTATTGGTTTTTTTTTTTTTCAACGAGACGTATTATTCTCAAATATCATTAATTCATAAAAAAATTTATGAAATTTCAAATTAACAAGATACACTTTTGTTTTCAACCATCAATTTACTAATTAAGTTGTAAACCTTTTGTTTTGTTATCTACTTTTTATTATTATTTTAAAAAATTAAGTCAATTTTTGAAATATTTAAAATAAGGTTTTATTATAAACGTTTATGTGAATGACAGTTGGGGGAAAAATGGGTTAAAAAATTTATTTAAAAATCCAAGAGGAAAAGAATTATAGTGGTTGTAATTTGCGAAACACATGCACGTGAAATACACAATAATTTACTAATAAAATTACAAATGAAAAGAATGAAGACAAGTTGGACCAAACAAATGCCAAACGCAAAGAAGTTAGGAAATTTATGTAGGCGAAGGATTCTATATGCTAGAAATTTTAAACTTTTATTATAATTTATTTCAAATCCCATGAACAAATCAAGCTATGATTAAAGTTTCAATTCAGTCGTTTTGATTTTCAAAAAGTTTTAATTTAGGAAGTAAATCTTTAACCCTGAAGAAATTATATTATATTAAAAAAGGAAAAAAATAGGAGAAATTTATATTTCCTTTTCGCCGGCCTTATAGTTTTATTAAATGACTATTTGCCCTTCCATCTTTAGGGCATGGCTTTTTATTTGGTATATGTTGAACAATGTTAGAAAAATAGAGGTGCAACATTATTTTGACGAGACACAACTCATTGAGTGTAAGTGGTTACACATTGAGTTAGTATATCCATTCTTGAATGAACGTGGTCCATGTATAACTTTTCGAAGTTACGTGTCTATTGATTGTTTTTGTGTAGGTGATTAGACATCGAAACAATGTATTCATTCATGTATGGGTGTAGTCTACATAAAAGGCAACCTATCAAGTTTAGGTATTCGCAAAGAAATATTAAGACAATAAAAGTTGTCCTTCATATTCTCGCTTTAATAAATAGATTTATTATGTGTGAAAGTCAACTTTAAGGTAGAATACGTACATTTTATGTCAACATAACACCACTATTTGGGTGTAGCTGGTGTTATATTTCAAATCTCAACATCTATTACTAATTTTGCTCTTTTTTTTTTTTTCTTAGAAAGAGATTTCATTGTATCATATATATTTATAAAGTATAAAGTAGTTAGAGCTATTTTAGTATATTTCATCTGCATGATTTACAATTAATAAGTATAAATGAATTTTCAACCTTCACACTAAACCTTTAAAATATAAAATAAAATAATAAACTATAAAGTTCATAATCACGTGCATCGCATATGAATCATTAGTAGTTGAATTAAATTCAAGTTGATGCCAAGAGAATAGATTCAAAGTTCAACATTTGAATGGTCTCAACCTATCCAAACCAATAGATATTGATCTCCTTCTTTTGATGGGCTTAAAAGATTTGATTCGATCCAATCCAATAACTCAGGCCCAATTGATTATGATTTCATTTTTAATTTTATATTTTTAAAATTTATGCTCGTTTTTTCAAATATGATTTTCATCTAGATGAGACTAACACTTAAGTTTCTAGTTAAATTCTAAAAAAAAAAAAAAAAACATATTTTTTAAAACTATTTTTAATTTTGAAAGTTTTTTTGATTTTTTAAAACATTAATAGAGATTATATCACAAAACATAAGACTTAGATGATAGGAGTTTTTATAAGCTTACTTTTCAAAAAGGAAAAAAATAAAATAAAATTAAATAGTTATCAAACATCGCCTTAATTATTAAATTGTGAAAAAGGAACAAGATTCACAAAAAAAAGTAAAAAAAAAATCCCATTGGAATTATCAATCCAACAAAAATGAATTCAAAAGACTATCCAAACGGAAGGCACCTCCGCCTTTCTTCTCCTATTCGAAGACCCTTGGCTGAAAGAGAAAACTACTTATGAACATAGTAGGAGTACCATTAAGCAGACAGTCCCAACCTACGCCTTTTCCTCACCGTCACTGCCATCTCACACTTGGATTCGAACCAATCAATCAGTTCATCGAATTACCAATGCATTAGAGAGTATATGAAATAGGGTCGCGTTTATATCCGTTAATGGTAATCTAAAAATTGAGTCCCAGTTGATTACATCTGTTGTTATTTACCTGTGTCCCGTAATTGTAATGAACTGTGGAGCCTGCCTTCGAATTTGTAATCAAATGCATAATTTGATTGAAGAACGAATGTTAATGTAACAATATAAAAATTATAAATTTGGCACATTTATTGTTATAAATTTGACACATTTATTGTTACTTTTACCTTTACTTTTACCGTTGCTGTTAGGATAAGGCAGTAATAATAACGATAGTTGTAAAATGTGACAGATTCATAATTATAAATAAATGTGATAAAAAAAAAACAATGTAATTATATTTACAATTCAGGCCCATTTCGATTAATCCACTTATTATAGATGGATAAAGGTAACTTAAATATTTTTTTTTTAACTCAACAAAATGAGAGACTGGAGATGAAAATTTCTGATTTGATTTTTTAATGGATATATTTTTTAACAAACTAAGTTATGTCCACGTTGACCATATAAATAAAAAGAATAGAGTTGTGATATGTATTAGTGTGACATTTTCTTTTTCCACTTTAAAAATAAATAAAATAAAGCATTTTATAAAAGAAACAAAAATGAGGGAGAAGAGATAACTTTGTTGACTTAACTTTGCTTTTAACAATATTCCTTTCCCGTGATATGATTTTTTTTAAACTTTCGTTCTCTTTTTAGAGGAAACCATATGACATAATGTGAATGACAGTTTTGTAAGGTTGGATGAATATAAGAAACCAAAACTGTATCTAATATTTATTATAGGAAATAACTGTTTTTTTTTTTTTTTTTTTTTTT
>QLSR01000191.1:1130127-1143500 GCA_031780015.1 Citrullus colocynthis
AATTATTTTTTTTTTTTTTTTTTTTTTTTGTCGATCTATCATCATGAGATTAAACTCTCTCTTTTGAGTATTTGGAAAATTAAACCTAATCTATGGTAATGAGATCCTTGTAAAAACACACGAGAATTATGTTAGTTTAAAGGTTAATTACAAGTTTATTTAAATTAATAAGTATAAATAAATAAAATAAAATAAACCAAGCTCCCTCCCCATCATGATACCCACACCAACGACTAGTAGTTCAACAAATTTGACGATTCCCATGTTTTGCTTTCATTTTACCATTTTGTCTTTATCTAAAGTTTACAACTCAAGCCTTAAATTCCAAAAGCTTCAACACACAAGGATTCCAAGAGAAAACATGAAGCTACTTTTTCGAGTCTCATTTATTTGCCTTGAAATCAAGTCTATACTAAAATAATTATTTTTTTCAATAATTTAAAGAGCAAATTTAAGATTGGACCAATTAATTTCAACGTCCAAAATATGATTTAAATCCAATTTTATACGTGTTCGTAAATGAAGAAACCATGTCAACCAAATTGATGGATACCGTAGAAAGTAGATGATACTATTAAATGCATATATATAACATAAAATCATCCTAAAAATGCATTCTTAAAATTAACATGAACGTATAAAATTACACGATATTGTTTACCACCATATAAAAAATCAAACCTTAGGTCCATTGTCACAAACTTAAACTTTACTTTCACCCTACCTAGAGGTCGGAAGTTTGATATCCTACCCCAATAAAATATTATACTAGAGAAAACAAAATTATTAAAAACAATGTTACCAATTAATTTATTGAAAAAATATTGTCAAAATTGTTAACATGAATGATGAATGATTTTTAAAATGACGTTCACTTGGTCTATTGATGTGGTGTATATCTTTCAATTTTTACACATTAACCATCAAGTTATTTCATTGAAACAAATGTCAACTTGCACAAATGGAACAAAAAATTTCAAAATCAAGTAGTTGAAATGATAAGCTATTTGTGTCTTTTGAGTTAAATGAATTCAAACATTTCATTGAATGTCACTGAGGAATTATGTTTGATTCATTGAATATTGATTTTAATTCACATGGGAGAAAATTGGAGATGATCTGTAACAAGCAAAAAACAAAAAAACAAACTCCTGAGATTTCATCATCACACACATACCGAAAATGAGTTGTTCAAAAGGAATGAAACTGATTTAAATTAATCCCCCCTGCTTTTCTGCTTTCCTTTCCCCATTTTGTCTTCATCTAAAGCTTTAAACATCAGCAATGGAAACTCCAAAGAGAAGCCACTGAATTATCTTTAAAAAAGTATATATATAATTATAGGTTCTAAGGAATATTCTTCATATTTTCAAACACACAGACAGATCGTTCAATTCATCCATGAATTTTTCAATTCTTACAACAATGAAACTCCGTTACAAACAAGAGGAACTCGCACAAAATCTCTTGATTTTTCTTTTCTTCTTTTTTTTTTTCCTTCAATCGAAGTCAGTAAAATAACCCCACAAAATGTAAAAACAAAATTTCTCTTCCTAATAATCATATGAAACAGAATACGATCCGCAATATAGATTAGGAGAAAGAACGAGGACATGCCTCTTAGGGAATGGATCATTATCTATGAGCAGTTACCAAAGTTTCAATGAATCTCAATCCATCAAACCTCGGCGCAAATTTCTCCTTCTCCGATGAAGAATCCGAGCCGCAACCTCTATTCGCACCAGATTCCGAAACGAAGCCCTAGAAAGAAACACAATCCACCAAATCAAAGAAAAAAAAACCGATTAGGTCATCAAAATTCCTCAGAATCGAAAAAGGAACATTCAAAATCGAAGGCAATGGTGATAATACCTGTTGAGAGGGAGGATAAAGAGCGAGGTCGCGACCTCCAGTGGAGGAGGAGGAAGAAGAAGAGGAGAAAGCCATGGTGGAGGCAGCGAGAACGGAGGCGAGCAACGTGCAGGAGCCTTTCATGGTTGGGGAGATGGTGGTGGCGAAATCCGACGACGGTCGTCGGATCTCGGCCGATTTGGGAGGGAATGAGGAAGAGGATGGGCGATGAAATATTTGTAGGCGCCGCTGAAAATTGACCTCAGAGCGCAAAAGAACGGATGGGGGGTTTTAATTGTTATATTATTGAGCGGTTGTGGCGTGTTTTTATTTTGCACTTGGGAAATTTCTTGATTTAATAAAATTGAATTTGGATTTAAGATCCGCGCTTTCGCTTCGTTTTCCAGCTACCTCATTTTACGCCGTCCATTCACTTTGTATCTCGTGGACCCCACGACCCCACGTGGCACTTTTACAATATATATCATATATAAATAAAATGAATTAAAAGGTTATATGGTCAATTTGGTCGGTTTGTGCTAAGTTTCCATTTTGTTCCAATTCGATTTTAGTGAAAATACTTTTATAAAAGTAATTTACATAGAATATTTTTTTTTATTCAAAGCCGCATACGATAACATTTGAGTTTCCATTTTTTATTTTTAAAATTAAGTATACAAATACTATTTCTATCTATTTGTTATCTATCTTTAGGAGTGATTCTAAAAATTAAATGAAATTTTAGAAATAAAAAGAATAATTTAAGATTTGTTATTTATGTTTTCAAAGTTGGCTAAGAATCTCCACCTTTGAATAGAATCAGTGCAACATAAAGTTTCAATTTAATTTATATGATTTGGGTTTAGTTTTATAATTATTTTTCTGAATTTCCAATATGGTCTCTATGGTTTCAAATTAAGTTTAAAGATTATGTGACCTAACATGCAAAACTAAGGAGTATATCAATTTAAATACTAAACTATTATAATGAATTAATTTATGTGGAGTGAAGATTTTGAATATTCAAGTTTATGTGGGGTTAATTATACAATTTTAGTTGACACAAAAAGACGTGGATGGTTCAAACCTCATGGCCGCTGTTACCTCAATAGAAGATGTGGCAAGCATTCTATATGAAACCATGTGTATCTTGGTGGATCATTTGATTCTATTGTATTCTTTTTAAGTATGATAGTGTAGGGTGAGGGATTAAACCTTCCGTCCTAGAGACGGAACATAGATCAACATCACTTAACCAAATTCACTTTAGCTAGCTCTACTATATTTTATTGTCAATCAAATTAGTAGAAAATTAGGTGGTTATAATGGTATGAATTCATTATCTCTAAGTTTTTTATTATTTACATTAATCATTATTAATATCGTTTCAATTTATTTATTTATTTGGTATTACATTTAATAACATGTGAGGGTGAAGATGTGAAATTGAACAATTTTTTTTTGAAAATGTAGTATCCTAACAATGGATTAACCCTTTTCAAATTAATTGTTATAATTTTGAATTTCAGCTATAAATTAAAAGATTTTTTTTCCTTTAGATTGTTTTTTTCTTTTATTTGCCCAAGAACCCACTTTTTTATTCCATACAATTGAGCATCAGAGGCCTTTTTAAGAACTACACTCAAATATACTAATATTAGATTAAAATTAAAGTATAAGGATTTAAATTAAACAAATTTCGAAGGCAGAAATCAAAGTGATATTTTATTTCTTTATTTATTTATTTATTTATTATTATTATTATTTTAATTAAGGAAACTCAAACGGCAAGGATAAAATGGGTAATTTAAGTGAAGCTAGAAAAAGAAGGGGAAAAAGAGGGGAAGAAATGTTGTACATCCGACAGAACACTCATTTGCTTCTGTTGACGTTGAAGGCACGACAGCCGTCGGATGGGATGTTTAGTGGGTCCCGCTAGTCAGAAACTGAGAAAGGAAGTGGCAAAAATTGTACGAGTGAGAGTAGGCTATAAAATCTCTAATGAGGGCTGGTGGGACCAGAGGTTGAGGTTGTGTTTGGAAACACGTTTAACGTGTGCTCGCTTTGGTTCCCAGTGGGTCGGAACCCGTCCAAGCCGACCAGATTCTAGAAATAATACCCACTCTTTGGCTTTCGCACCACTCCTATCACTATTATTACTATTGTATTAATAAAATAAAATAAAATAAGATATATTTTTAGTTCATGAATTTTGAATATAATAACTATTTTGACGCTGAAAAACCTGTTTTGTAGCCTGTTTTGCTATAAATTTTAGCTAACGCGTTAGCTCCATATTTCGTCTTTGTTTTAATTACTAACGTTGAATATATGTATGTTTGATATATAGGCTACCGATGGATCATTTGTGCATGTTCAATTTAAGTTTAAAGAGAAATCGATTAATTGATTTAGGTTATCTAGGTTATTCATTGTCATTAGGGAAATGCAAATGTTTGGGACTCTATGGACACTATCAAACCCATTAAGATGACGACTAGTTTAATTAGTGCACCGGTCTTAATTAATAGTTAGGGCACTTGTTTGGCTTTTCCAACAAATTAGTGGTTTGAACATATTGGTTAAGCTAAGTGACTCGAGATTGGTGAAACAATTATCATGCAATTGCAGATCAACCTAGTTTTGTTGCTTATACCATCCGGTAGTAATTGTTGTATTGATCATTAATGATAAATAATATAAGTTCATGCCATCAATGACCTATTGTGGTGGAAAATTTTAAACAAAATGACCAACTTAATTAGTTAGGAAGATGCAAAAGAACAAAGCTTGAAGCAAAATGAAGAACAAAATTTATTTTTGGTCAGCCACGTTATCCCTCTATTAATAAATTAATAGTCAAGCTAACTTAGGCACCACTTAGAATTATATCAAGCATTAAAAAGTACTTTTGAAATTGCATGAATGAAATAGACATCAAATTCAATCCTTAAATACCAAAAATTTATTTTGTAAAAAAAATCAATTTTTTCACACATACATTTGTTAAATCGTACCAATTTTTATCTTAAACTCTAAATTTAATCGAATAAAAATTGATACAATTTAATAAGTGTAGATGCAAAAATTGGTCTTTCGGAAAAAAAAAAATTTTAGATAAAAATGTTGCAATCTTAACATTAAACTTAAAAAAGTATTACAATTCTCCGCCAGAGTAAGTTTAGGTTTTTGGTGATTATGGATATGCACTCCTCCCTTGAGGTAGGAGGTTCGATCTTCTGTCTTGACAATTGTTGTAAAAGAGGGGAAAGTACATATTTTGTCTCTAGGTTTTCAGTTTAGTTTTTATTTTATCCTTAAGTTTGAAAATATTACAATTTTAGTCATTAAATTTTGAGTTTGATTTCAATTTAGTTTATATGTTTCAAAATGTTACAATCTTACCATGAGAGTTGAATTTTGTTTCAATTTTAGCCCTTAAATTTTAAGATTTACACTTTTAACTTAAATGTTTACTAAATACTCAATTTTAGTCTTTAGTGTTCAAATTTTCACGCATATTATTATTTATTTTAACCTTCATATATAAGATAATGGTAAAACTATTGGATGAGCTTTTTCGTTTTGCTCTTGTTTTTGAAGGAAAAAAATTGAATCAAATCAACTTAAATCAAACTACCCTGGTTGGATTCAAAAACCAAAAATCTAGATATTTTTTGTTTTGGTTTTGGTTGGTTCAATCATTTTGGAAAACGATATGCCAGTTCGGTTAGTAGTAATTTTGCTCAAAATCGAACCAATCCAGATAATGAACACCCCCTAAAACTAACTACATCTAACTATCTCATCATGAATGAGGGGAACAATACTATCTGAAAAAACATATTTTCAAACGAAAGAATCACCATGAGAAGAAGCCAAAACTTCTAAGGCATGGACATGTTTGTTCTCCTCTCTAGGGGTGTGATAGAAAAGAAAATAATTAATACAGTTCCCAACATACAAAATATCTTTAACAAGGAAGTCCAACTCAAAAAAAGATGTATCTTTCCTATACAAGTTAATCACGCATCTGACTCCACCACGATTAGTGGGTTGTTCCAAGCCCATCCACACTACACAATGATCGAACCCTCCAAAACGACTTCAACATCCAATAAGCTAATGGTCCCACCTCTTCCTAGCAAAATTAGAACCATTCAAGATTGCTCTTCCAGCATGATCTCGGATAATCCAGCCAAGACCACCAAAACCATGCTCCTTTGATCAAGTCACATCAACATTCAGCTTCCACCATCTTTGGCTCAACGGGGACCAACGTAGAGGGCAAGAAGGAAGAAACATCAAGGGCCTGGAATGATAAAGATCCTCACAACCCAAACTTCTATTAGAACTCACTCGACCAAGGAGATAAATATCAATTGTGCACTCGAGAGTAACTAAATTAGGCACGCCGTTCTTGAAACAAATTTCATCTAATTCTAGAAACTCAAAAAAATGATTAATGCGCACTTCAACTCATCTCGTGAACATAGAGATTTCATATGATCTTAGTTACACACAAGTGGGACCAGTTAAACTTTGCTAACACCAAACAGGCTAACATTAAACCGAGACAAAACATCCCAAAATTAACTTGCAAACTTATACTCCTACACATAATATGACAAGTTGACTCAAGGTGAGATTTGAAAAGAAACTTAAAAGAGTTAGAAGGGATCTCGTTTGCTTGAAGATCATTAAGAATTTTCGAATAGAAAATCTTGAGTTTCGCTTTCACCCTCGCATTCCAAAAACCATTCCAAAACACAACTCATACGCCAGAACGAATGTTAAGAAGATCAAAGGCTTTTGTAGGGAAGAAAAAAGCCCTTAATAACCAAAATTTATGATTCTATATTTAAAAAAAAAAAAAAAAAAAAAGGTTTTCTTATTTATAAATTTTGGGATGCACTCAACTTGGGTTAAAGTTGTGTACGTTGGAACTACAACATTACATATATTCAATTATTTAAAAGTTGTAACTATAGATTCCATTGCATTGAAGGATGCAACGCTAACTGTGAATTAAAAATGTGAATCCTTCTCCCTTCGTTGACTCCAACTTACTTTTAGCCTGGACCCCACACTCACGCGATCCTTCTGGTCTTCTCCCGCGACATCATGCATACACTGCGGGTCCCACTTTACTCATCTCATCCTTCACCATTTTTCTTTTTCTTTTTCAAAATATACTAATTTCAACCTCTAAATTCTAAAATATTCAATCTGTCTATTATAATTTTACATTTTGTAACAGTTTTATTTATGAATATTAATAAGTTTGTGTATCTACTTTTTTAATTTGTGATGTTAGGCTTTATTATGTAGATTCATAAATTGATTCGGAGATATCTTTTTTCTTATAGACTATAAAAATTCAATCTTTACAAGATTACAGCAAATTAATCACGGACATGTTTACTTTAAAACATAAATTATTTAAAAAAAAAAAATTGTAGTGTTTGACAACCACTCAAAATAGCTTTTCAAATGCATTTTAATCGATTTTTATAAAATAAATTTAAATAAAAATATATTTTTTGAAAAATATTTTTTTCCTAAATCAATTCAAACGAACCCATACATTGCTTATATGATTGTTTTAACATATTATGTTATAACATGTGCATGGATTCAAATCACGTAATTAAAAAAAAAAAAGGAGTATTTAGCAAGTAATCTTTTAATAAAAGATTAACATAACAAGACGATAAAAGTTTTTATAAAAAAAAATAATAATAAAATTCACGTGTTTACTAGTCACAAAAGTAAGAATTTAGGGTTTAAAATAAAATAAATTTATATATTTGATCAATTGACTTTGTCAAAATTCTAATACACACCAAGTTTAAGTTTATGTTATAGGTTGATGTTTCCATCCATATGTCTATATATCTATGAGTTTGACATCGACTCAAAAAATGAATTGAATTGATATTTCCACTATACATAAAATTTTACGTAAAAAAAAAAAATAAAATAAGTAAAAGATGACACTAATACTAATATAACATAAATAATAAAGGAATGTTCTAAAAAATAGAAAAACTGTTAAAAATAATTACAAATATAACAAAATTTTACTTTCTGATAAATTGAGATAAACCCAGATAGACATTTATCACTTTACCGGATACACACATATAGATGTCTATCGGGATTTGTCACGGTCTATCAGCAATAGAAAGTGAAATATTGCTATATTTGTAAATAGTTTGATACTTTTTTCTATTTATAATGATTTTTCAAAAATAAACATGTTAACTCTTTTAAGTGATTATTTAAATTCTTCTTTCTTAATAATTTTTGGACAAATATCAATTTATATCCATAAACTTTGGGTTGTATCAATTAAAATATTAAACTAATAATTATATTAGTCTAAACCTTAAACTTTCATAAGTGTATTAATTTATAATATTTTCTAAATTTCATTTGATTAATATCATATGAAATTTACAATTTAAGTTCATTAAACTCCTCAATTTTTATAAGCCAATTGATTTAGGCTCTCTATTACGATTACCTTTGAAAATTATTTGTATATTAATTCTAAAAAATGTGTAGGCTCCTTTAAATGTCAATTTTATAAAATGAATAATTTTCAAAAAAAATTTGTCGAAAAATTTAAATTAATTAATTTATGAAATTTTAAGGATTTAATATATAAAACTACAAATTTATTTTAATAATGAAAGATATAAATTAATATACTTAAGAAAAATCAGAATTTGAGATCATATAATTATTAGCGGTTTAAACGGATTAGGGATATACGCAGTTCCTCTAATTTTTCCTAAACTTTAATTAAATAAAATAAAAAAGAAAATTGTTTCCTTTAATTTAGAATAGTCTTGGTCCTAAATTGAAGGCAACTAGGATAAGATTGGACGGTTAGGATCTGTCAAGAAATCCAAAATGGGGCCCGCCCACTACGCTAATCCTTGTTCAACACGCCTTTAAAGAACAACTCCTCTCTGACTACACCACGCCAAGTAAAAATTAAAAGAAACTTCTAGGAATTTCAAATCCTCAAACAAGGAAGGAATTCCTTATAAAATCCCATTCTCATTCCTCAACTCTCACCAAACTCCTCACCAACAAACTCTCAATCCAAACAACAATTCAAGAAATTCAACCAATTTTCAGAAGAAGAAGAAGAAGAAGAAGAAGAAGAAGAAGAAGAAGATGAATTCCATGTTCAGTTTCTTCGATGCCTTCGCCGCCGAATTGCTCCTCGGCAAATTCGTTAGGGATTCTTCCTCTGTTCCTTCCTTCACTCCTAACAACGGCGGCTCCGCCTCTTCCGCCGCTTCCGCCTCCCCGAAGTCGCTACCGAACAAGAAACACGAAGCGAATTCCAAGAATTCGTCGATGAAGCCGAGATTTGCTCTGGAGTTAGATGGCCTCAATTGCTTCGAGACTCTCGTCCCGAATTGAGGTCTCTTCCGAAATCTAACTCATAATATTCTTCTCATTCTTTCAATTTTAGGGTTTCAAAATTTAGGTCATACGAGAATCGAGGATTGGGGATTTTAGTATATATGAATACAAAGTGTTCTTCTCTTTCTTCGTTGTTCTTCTGTTCATGGAATTAGATTATTGATTCTGTTCTTCGGTTTTATAATTTGATATGAAATTTGATACTATTCGTTTGATTCATTACTCTTCTTCTTCCTTCATGGTTTTCTTGTTCGTTACTTGTTTATATGTTCAAGATTTTACAATATTCTGAATCTCGATGGGCAACAGAATTGAGAATTGAGAATTATTTTATTTTCAAATTTGCAATTATATTCATGGGTACTTTGATGGGAATTGTCGGGACAACGAAAAAAATATTATAATAAGTTGGGAACAGAAAAGGAAAGAAGCAGTGGCATGGCTCACAAATTAAGGAAAATAAATAATCAAACAAAATATAAAATATTCTCTAAATTCAAAACAGATTAAAGTTAAATAAAATCAAGAAAAAGAAGGAGATTGCTTAGCTTGGAGACACATATGTTATCATTTTACACGTGTGATTGAACTGGAAGAAAATAATTAATAAAATTAGCAAGTGACCTTTTATTTGTTACCAAAATTACAAAAAAATCTAGTTGTCCAAATGAGCTTTAGGTTTTTCCTTAAATAACAATTTTGTTTGACTTGCCTCAAATTTATAGTTTCATCCTTTGAATTTATATTCAAATTTCAATTAAAAAGATCATTAAAAATAAGGTTGTTTGCCTATTTTGATAATTATTTTATTTTTAAAAATTGTGCTGAGGATTAAATAAAATATTAATCTAATTACCATTTTAAAGGTGAAAATTATTGAACTAAAAGAAACAATGTAAAGTGTACGAATGAACCTTATTCCCCATACTAAACACAAATTCACGATGGAAGTGATTTTCAAGTGGTTAAAAATAAATCTTTTCTTATATTTAAAATCATTAAAAAAAAAAAAAAAAAAAAACTTTAATCATCCCATATCAATTCAATATTTGATCGTTCAATTTTAAGCACGGTTTTTATAAATCAAAACTTATTTCGAACAATTAAAAGTATTTGTCGAAGTAATTTTTTAGACGAAAAGTGATTTAAACTATACAAGATTTGTTTTAAAAGCCCAAATCAAGCCCCAATTGTGTTGAATTTAGGCTCAATTTCTCATTAATTAATTATTAAAAGCCCAAATCAAGCCCCAATTGTGTTGAATTTAGGCTCAATTTCTCATTAATTAATTATTAAGCAAACTTCATAATAGCCCACCCCAGAAAAATTAAAAAAAAAAAAAAATACGTACATGGCATGTGTGTGATTTTTTTTAATATCTATTTTGTCCTTAGTTTGTATGATCGAAATATTAATTATAGTATAGTGGGGAGCTTGTATAAAATCGAGAAATAAATAAATATAATTGAGAAAATTGTTGGATGGCAAAATCAGCATCATCTCGTAGATTTCACCCTTTTTTTTTTTAATTCAAATCTATTTTTAATATTTTCATAACTACTTTTCCAATTAATTCAAAATAATCTAATTTATTTTTTTACAGCATATTTTAGTTTAAGATTATTTTTAGAAAAATTATAATATATAATAAATATCAAACTATTTATAAATATAGAAAAATTTTATTGTCTATCGGCGATTGATTACGATAGATCACTTTTATTGTTTGAGTGATAGAAGTCTGATTCGCTCTATTCCTCAAGCGATAAAAGTCTATCCGATCAATCACTGATAGATAGTGAATTTTTTTCTATATTTGTAAATAGTTTATCTCATTTTTGCTATATTTAAAAACAACTCTTATTTTTATTATCAAATAACATTTTATCCTAGTAATCAACAATATTCTAAATTTTTTTTGTCAATAATATTCCTTATGGTTTTCATTATTTTATACATATTTTTTTTAATCAAATTTCTTGCATATTTTTCATATTTCATTTTAACGGTTTATATCGTTGGTATATTATTATATTATTTTTTTAAAAGTTTTTGAGATATATTCACAATCTCAACAAAAGTGGTTGTTATCTACGACTAAATAAGTATCCTATTTTAGCTTATGATATTTTCTTTTGGTTTTCTTCTCAAGTTATTGCTTTTGATTTTCTTAAGGTATTGTTTTTTCTATGACTTTACAACGAATTAGATTCTTGTTTAATGGTGGGTGGGGTGAAAAGTCACATTATCATGATTTTCGAGTTGTTGAGGCATATATTCCATCAGATTCAACATTTCAACAATTTATTGAATATATCTAAGGTGAGTTTTTTTCCTCTGGCAATCTATGTAGATCTCGATTGATAATGTATAGGGATGGTTCTAGTAGTTTGAATCTGATTAAGATTGTTGAAGGCAAGGATATTTCATGATTGATGATAATTTTATCTAACTCCCCATAGTGATTTATGTGTAGTGATTGACTACACCTCTTCTAGTATTTCAATAATGAGTTAGCAGGAACAGATCCTTCTCTCCAACCTTTTGAGCCTATTTATGAAATTATTGATTTTCAAAATTTTGAGTCATGTCAATCTGGTATTTCCATTAAAAAAAGGTTCACATTTTAGGAGTAAGTCTGAAGAAAGTCTGTATTCCTAAATGGCTAGGATGATTTACTTTTGCCCTTTTCTACTCAAAGATAGTTTGTATAAACCCTAATTTATTTTGATTTGAAATATTTGTTTTAGTTTTGAATTAATTTTTTTTAATTGAAACTTTGTTTAATGTGATGATAATTACTTATGAGTAGATAAGATATTTGTCATAATGCATTGCACACATGATGATTATGTGAGTAGAGTGTATTTGTGATTTTTGGAATGGTTTTGAAACCTCTTACCTCTCTATTAAAACGTTACCTATGGGGTTTATTGGGATCATTTTGGCAATTTCTACTTATTATTTTAATCATTTAATTTTTTTTGCTATATGAAAACTTTAATTTTTGTCATTTATCGGGTCAGCCCAAGAAATAACTTCATTGGTTTAATGTGAAGGTGGGCTATTATGAAGAATGAATTTGGGTGGTGGAGAATTTCTATAAAAGAGCCAATTAGTAAGAATTTTTCACAAGATGGCCAAGAGCTTCATTTGCCGTTGAAGTGAGGTTTTCTTTCATAGTTCATTGTGAGTAATTTTTCTCTCAATTGGATGGTTTTGTGGGCTTTATAAATGTTCGTAGCATTTTTTAAGAAAAAAATGAGACAAATCATTTTTGAACGTTGTAAACTCTTGTACTATTCTTCCTGAAAATTGTACGTAGCTCACACTGAGTAAACCGGTATAAACCGGGTATGATTTCTCTTTCCTAAACTTGATCCATTATCGTTCGAGTTGCTTGAAAGTTTAAGTTGGTTTATATCTAGTGAGTTACAATTGTTTATTTCATATAATTTGGAACTCGAGTTTAATATGAAATTGTTGGATAATATTTATATTCTCCATTGCGTCGGTTAATTTAGATTGATATGAGAAACTATAAAAACAAATTAAAGAAGAAAAGAAAATGTTGAAAAGAAGAAAGTAGAGAAAGAGAGAGAGTAATAAACCAAAAATAAATTTTACATAAAGAAAAAAAAAAAAGATAGCAACTAATAAAAGAATCTCATCATCTAATTTTGAAATTGCCAAATCTAATTAAAATATCTAATAAAATGAGGGGAAATGATGACATCCAACTCCGGGGAGAAGGTCCTGGGCGGCGGCGGCTTGACGGAGGGAGTAGCTGTTAAAGTGGAAGGAAGGGGAGGGACAGAAGAAGAAGAAGAAGAAGAAGAAGAAGGAGGAGGAGGAGGAGGAGGCGGAGGAGGCGGAGGAGGAGGGTTTTTATTGGATAATATTAATTGAGCGGCAAAGAGATCGAATAAACCCAAACAAGTATTCATCTTCTTTGTTTGTTTATTTGTTGTTGTGAGTTTTGAAGATGGAATGAGAATGAAAAGGGAAAAGGTTTTTTTTTTTTTTTTTTTTTTTTTTTTTTTTTTTTTTTTTTTTTTTTTTTTTTTTTTGTGTTT
>QLSR01000191.1:1143955-1163608 GCA_031780015.1 Citrullus colocynthis
TTTTTTTTTTTTTTTTTAATTTTTATAGAGCCCCACACTTTCCTAACTCCACTGGCTTTCCTTCTACTACTCCTAATTATATTCTTTTCAGTTTTCCTTTTCTACTATTTATTAGAGGGATAATAGCAATTTTTTTTATTTTGTTTCTCATTTTCTTATGTTTTTTTATTTTCTTTTTATTCTGTGTTTGATAGATATTCGAAAATGTCAACAAAAAAAAAAAAAAATTTGTTATATCATATATAAATTTAACTTTGTGTGTCTAATCTATCATACTCTACGTTTTTTCTTTTTTAAATAAATGTACTATCTATTACTTAATTAAAAGTTTAATGCTCAATAAGATATAAAATTTCTTTTCTAACAAAATAATTAATTAATTAATTTTTTTAATATGTCTAAAATTTATTATCTCTATCTCTTCTTTGCTTTGCCTGAAAAATTTTTACCTATCCTTTTTACCCTTTACATTTCTCATAAATTTCTATATTGCCCTTTTTCAAGTGGTTGTCACTTTTCAAGTGCGGTGTCCATTTGAAAAACATTGAATGTGACTTTTCCAATTTTTAGTTACAAAATAAATTTATATATTTGAAAAAAATAAAGTCTTAGGTCAAATAAGTGCAATTGAAATGCGATTCATCAAGATAGAATGCAATTGATGCCAATTGGATGCATTTGTTCAAGATGGAAGCGGTTACACACAACAAATTGATGCATTAATTTGTCTAATGTATATGTGAGATGTATGGGTAAAAGAAAAACAAAATAAATACTTGCCTTTACATTTTTGAAAAAATAATTTCATGAGATCCAAAGTTTAGAGACAATAAAAAGAAAAAAAATAGAGAATTTAATTGAATGAAAGTAGTAACTAATACAGTGAAACAATACATATTTTGGTGTGACTTCACATTAACAAACATTATGGAGAATCTTTATGTCCTTATTATTTTTCATAAATTCTCATATTTTACTTTGTCAAGTGATTATGACTTTTCGAGTGTAAAATCAATATTTTCAAAAAATAATTAGACCTACAAGATTTTACATGCATTGCACGTGCTTTTGACTAGTATACAAAAGTAGGAAAAAATGAACTAAGTTTAGCATGGCACGATGATCACTCGACCAAACCTCACAGCTCTTATTAATTTTGAACAAACTCTATATATATTACCAAATCCAAATGTAATGATTCTTTAAGAAACTTTTTTAATTAAATGGTTAGTTTTGAATCTTCCTCTAAACCACTAGCTCCTATTAAAAAATTCATAAATCTCTTAAATGAAATGAAATAGAATTTTATATTAAATTATTTAATTATTCATACATAATATTTCAAAAAGTATTCAAATATATCAAATTATTCCAACAATATCACTATTCTATATTATCATCGGCTCATTCTCGATCACGTTAGGAGTGGATATTACAAGTCCGATAAAAATGGGCATCTATAAATTCCTTAGCACCCGTAATTTTTGCAATTAATATCCTAAATTGAAAGGATGAATGAAATAGACAAGTTTAGAATTATTTGAAATAAGATAAGATAAGAATGAAACACTTTATCAAATTTAGTAAATGTGTACCAATTAATGGAGAAAACCACCCTCTATAAACTTAAACCCTAATTTCCCCTTCGTATCAAACAAACATATGAGAAGACAAACAACAATAATTTCAATCAAATCTAAAAAAATATGAATTCCTTGTTCGGTTTATTAGATTCCTTCGCTGCTCAAATCTTGTTCACTAGAACAGTGCTTAACAATAACAATGGCGGTAGCCGCAGCTCACAGAGAAGCAACGATGACGCACAATCCAAGTCCCAGAAATACACTCAGCAACCTAACCGCTAGAGCCCTCTATTATTGCTTCCATTGAAGGTTGTTTCATCCACTATGCATTCCTCTCCAAATCTATTCAACACATGATGTAATTATAACTTTTAACATTTTATGGATTTAATTCTACCAATTTCTCAAGGATTATTGTACAAGTATAATTATCTTTTTTTTTTAAAAAAAAAAATTGAATTCCATTTTTTATTATATAGGTTTTGTTTTGCTTTGATCTGAAATATAGATTCTCCTATCCTACATATTGTACTTTATATATATTTTTTGACATCTATTGACAAAAAGAAGGTGAATCTCATCGCATTATATTTATGATTAAGAGGAAAGAATCGTGCAAATATTCACCAATGTGAATATCATATAAACATTAAGTATTCTGTATTTTGATCTATTTAGAAATAGGAAATGTTTATGGATTAATTTATCTATTTTTTGTTTAGAGAAGTTAGAATTTAATCAATGTGTGTTGTTAAAAGCCAGATTTTTACACTTATGATTTAATAAAACCGATCATAAACATGTGTTTTTTATTCTATTTTCTAGTGGAAATTAACTTTTTAGTTTTTGAGTTTCAAATAATAGGTGTGTTTGATCCCTAGATTTTTAAAATACCCTATTAGTTCCCAAGTTTTTAAAAATGGCTGCATTTGGTCCCTAAATTACATTTTAAGTCATTTAAAAGCCCCTGAAGTAATTTATTATTATTATTATAAATAATTATATAACATTTTAAATTAGAAAATATTTTTTAAAAAATATCTTTTCTCCCTAAAATTATTTGTTAAAATTATTTTTCTAATTTTAAATGTCATATAATAATTTTAGAAAATTAAAAAAATACTTCAGAACTTTAAACATATTCTTAAAACTTAGGGACTAAAAATACACATTTTGAAAACCCAAGGACCAAAATTCACCAATTCTAAAAAATTAGAGGACTAAAATGGTACATTTTTTAAAAAAATTTGAAACTCAACACACATATTCTTCAAAACTTAGGAATTAACAAGATAATTTCTCTCTTTTCTATTTTGTGATAACCATTTTCCTTCTTTAAAAATTTAAACTAAAAGAAAAAGTAAATATTCTGAAAATTGACTTTTTAAATTACATATTCAAAATTTTTATGTTATAATTTAGTAAAATTATTTTAAATGATAAAGCTATTCAAAATATTTATAAATAATAGAAAAATATCACCGTCTATCATCAACAATCTATCGATGTTGTAGTTATGATAGTGATTACCAAACACATCCAAAATTTTTAAATTTATATTCAACGAATTATTTATAAACCATCAACCATATTTTACGTCGCTCAAACAAGATTCGTTCAAAGAAAAAGTAATCTTAGTCATTTTTGGTTACGAAAATGTCTTTGTCAAGTATTATTATGAATGATTTCAATTAGAACATTGCTGGTTGTAAATAGATCTCTTACGGTTCATGAGGGTAAAGTACAATAACAACCACAATCTCTTGTATAATGCAATGAAGTTTAAAAAAGGATATGAAACATGAAAAACAAAGAACGAAAGAAAATCTTGGAACACATAACAAACGAATAATATAACAAACTACTAATAAAAAAGGAATCCATCATATCTAATCTTGAACATCAACGGAAGATGAGAAGGATTTGATGGTAAATGTGGACAGCCATGTCCTCCGGGCTCTTGCACGACAGCGGCAGCTTGACGGAAGAAGACAACGACGAGGAAGGCGATGGCTGCTTTTTGGCAAAGATATCAATCAAACCCAAGAATGTTTTCATCTTCTTTTTCTTTAAGATTTGGCTGCTGCTTCTGGATTATTTGTTTTGTTAACCGAGTTTTGAATATTGATGATGAATGAAGTTGGGGTTTATATAGAGAGCCTCAAAATGGAATTTAAACAAAAAGAAATGCATAGAGTAAAATTGAAGTCAAGAATACACAAAATTAGAATAATAATATTATGAACATCAGACATTAATTCTTATATTTAAACCAAAACGAAATTACTATATTCAGGGGTACCAATTTCTCAAAAAAGATGGCCACAAAAATTAATAAAATAGCTACCCAACATTGCTTCTTACTTTCCCCTATTTATTCTACAAACACTTCACATCTCAAAATAACAGGAACATAAGATGAGAAAAGAAAATACAACCATACAAATTCATGGTGTAAATGAAGCCTAAATTATCCTTTACCCTTCTCTCCTTCCCCAATTCTAAAGCTTCTTTTTACAACTCGAGGGAAAAATAAAAAAATTTACCACCTTCGAAACTTTCTTCAAAGGGGTTATGTGTATCAAGAAACCAATGCTAAGCTGAAGCTGATTACGAGATTTGTTGTAGTGATCATCTCTTTCCAATGTTTGAAAATCTCCGGGCAACTCCAAACACAACTGCTTTTGTTAAGAGGCCATGATCGAGACTGCAAGCAAGGGCGATTCCTCCACCGACCATAAGAAGCATTGGCAAGTTCTTCCCTGCTGGTTTTTCAGAGGGCTCTTCCAAGCTCTTGACCTCTAAGGAATCATCAGATGCATCTTCTGAGCGTCTCAAATAGTCAGTACTGACCTTTGTGTTGATATTAGCCATCAGAGCACAGTTTGAAAGCGGGGCTTCGGATGCCCTGTGCTTTTGATATGCACGTAAAGCAGGATCAATCTTCTTCACAGCTCCCCACATCCCCTGCCTGACTCCAAGTTTGGCGATTTCCCATGGAATACCCATGTCTTCGTAGTGAAATAGTAACACCTCACACGCAGTCAGCTGACCATTCCCCTTTTTCGACTCAACTGTTCCATATGTGAGCAGAGCAAAGACTCTTTAGTTGCAATTTTATATCAAAAAAGCAATTCAAAATTGGAGGCTTATTCAACAAGGAAAATAATGGTCAAGAAATTAAATGATTTGTCAAGGAAATGTCAATGTCAATGGGGGTAAGGGTTCAACTTGTCCAACACATTAAAATAAACAAGGAGACTTAAGAACTTAGCTACCTGCACGGATGCACCAACTTGAATAGTAAAGGTCAACGCGTTTTGGCTTGTTCTGTCTAGGTATCGAGGTACAAGGTATGCACTGAATCAAGAGAAACCAAGAAAAACCATTATTTCCTGAAAACCAAGTTTTAAGCGTGCAAGTGTTTCTGCATAATTGAACACTAATCACAATTTGACCGGCAGAAACATAAATGCAGCTATACCTAAATAAAAATACTTAACTTCAACAAGATTTCCTTGGAAGAATGAAACAACCGACACAGAAGAAAAGACAAACATGGAGAGATAGGTACACCAGCACAGTATGTCTTACCTTTGTCACACAGTAATACGACTGCCCTGACTCCCAGATTCTTCGTCCGATCACATATTCTCGATCACTACAGAAGAAAGGGAACTGCAAGAACAATAAATCAATGAGAAAACAATACAAACGAGATTAAAATTCTGGGAACAAACACAGACAAGAGTGAAAGAAACAAACTTCACTCACCTTCCGCACCCAGTGGACAGCCATGGTTCCTGTGGTAGAACAATCCTCCAAAGTTTGAGCACTTATAAGCATATCATCCCATTTCATTCTGAATTCATCATCCCAAAAGAAGTCCCTTACCATCTGAGGGGTTGCATCCTCAAAAACTGTTCGACTTCGGTATTGTGGGGGCCCCCTCTGGCAAAACAACAAGAAATAACACCTTCATATATTAGAAAAAAATACCTCAACACAAATGTCTTCATCAAACATTCTGAAACTTTTCACTAATCATCATGGAAAATTGGTTACGAACTGAAAAGGAGGAATTTATAGTAATGTAATGGATAGCTAGCTAGCTACCTCAGGGTCTCTCCGCCATGCTTGATAGCTCATGGTAGCGGTAGAACGATCCATCATTTGAATCCACGAAGGACCTCCATCTTTCTCCTCAACAAGCCTGTATAAATTCTTTAAATCCTCCTCGTTTAACTGGGCTGGTTTTTCGCCTTCTAGTTTTGATGAACTGTGGTTATGAAATATGTATCAGCATTATATATATCATATAATAACCTATCCGCTTAAACTTTAAAACTAACTCCGACATTGAAACAGGTCTATACTTTTTCCCTTTTCAATTAATACTAATAGACACTCAACTAGTTTCCTTATAATTTCCAAGATTATGGTGATAGGCATCATGTCTAAAAAAAACAAATGCCCCATAACCTAATAGCTTACATTTCAATTTCAATGCTACAAATAACAATTGCCAAAGGGAAGCCTAGACGTTTAAATCAAACACAGAATCACAAAATGAACTTCAAATTCGAGTGTTGTAATTGTTTTTGATGCAATTAAAAGCAACAAACCTGGAGATGGAAGCGGTAGATGAGTCAGCCAGAATTTCATTTTCATCCCCACAATTTGACGTCAAATTCAAGCATCTGGGTAGCTGAATTTTCAAAGAATTCAATCGAGAAATCGATCCCACAAAGCAAGAAGACGGAAAATTATCCTTCAACTTGGAAGAATTGAACAAATCCCTTCCAGAATTCGCCCATTTAGGTTTCCAAATCCATCCCACCAACACTCCCACAATAATCCCCACCCACAAACGAGCAATAAAAATCAAAATCTTAAACACTAAATCGCAAGCAGTGGAAGCCTCCGCCGTCTCCAAAACGTACGAATCCACCGCCATGGCCCCCAAAATCAAGAAAACGAAATGACCCACAAAGCCAAATAGCGAATGGAACAGAAGAAGCAGCAAAAACACGAAAGAAAAACAAATTTGGTATATGGGTTTCAAAGGAAACAAGAAAAAGAGAATAGAATCGAGAGGAACCAAGAGATTCAAACCAACTGAGAAACGGAGTAAGAAACGGAAAGGAATCAATAGAAAATAAGAAAGAATACCGGGATTCGGATATAATTTTATCCCCCCTTTTTTCCCTCTTAGATTCTTCAAAGGCGCAACAGAAGATCAGAAAATGGATAAGAATCCAGAGATAAGCGGTGAAAAGAAGACGCGCCCTTGTGAGGACCAGTTAAAATTCTCTGGTTATAGAGAAAGTTTGGGGCTAAAATCAAAACAAATCAACTCTAAATATCTCCATCTCTCCTTGCTTAAATATAGAAAATCACAAAAAGGGTTGAAGGGATGAAGGATTTTGGCCGAACTTAGGCTGAAAAGCCAGATGGGTATGGTCGGTCGCTCTCTAAATCGCCATTAAAATGGGCTATTCCAATTTCCAAGATAGCGATCGATCGTCTTTTCGTCACCGCGTTTGTATTTTTCACGTTTTGAAAACTTACTTTCTTCTTACTCGGTTTTCAACTCTCAATTTTTTGACTAAATTTTTATGAGTCGTATTGTATTAGTGTGTGTTTTTAGGTGGATTAATAAAGATTAGATTTTTCTTTGATCGGATATTAAGGGTTTACCTTTTTTTTTTTTTTTGCTAAAATTGAGAGCTGAATTTTGAATTTTCCCTCTTTGTTAGGTTCCACGTTTGTTCCCTCTTATTAGGGATAAGGATAAATAAATTAGTCATTGTAGTTGAATAGTTCTTATGGGATACTCGACTAAATTCTATTAGTTGAATCTTACTAATGGATAAATTTAAAAACTTTTAGTTAAACAATTATCTACTTAGTCAAAGATATTTCAAAACTATCAATTGTCATTTTGTTCATCTTTATTGATCATGTACATATGACTCATTTTGTTTAACTTTTCTTTTTTATCGAATTAATCAAAAGTTTAGACTATATAAACATGTCAAGTGCAAGATTATAGTTGCAATTTTTCTAAAATTCGAACACAAATTTCTACTATAGAGATGTCCCGCGTATCTTTATAGTCATGTAGTTGATGAAAAAAACATATTAGTTGAGTAGATATAACTAGTGAAGCCATTAGGTAAAGTTATAATTTAATTTAAAAATGTATGGTATCTATTTTAAAATTTTATTTTTTTAATAAATAAGTTTGGTTAGCCATATTTATTTAAAATTCTTAAAATTTTTATTTTATTTTTCTCTCAAAAAGTCACAACCCCTTAAAATGAGCAAAAGATGATCATATTTTTCCAACATAAATATGAATAGAAATGCATCATTAGTCTGCAAAGATAAAATTCCTTGCAACTCAATCAAAGTCAAATTTTACCTTATTTTAGAACTATTTTATTACAAAATTCTAGTCAATATGTTTTCTCTCAATAGTTAATATCGACAAGAAAATTTAAATAAAGCAAATATGCATACTAAATTCCCAAGAAAAAAATTAAAACCATTATATAGTTTTAAAAAGGAGAAAATTTAGTGACTAGCAAAGAATTTAAATATTAAAATCAATGAAAAGAGTGACCATGATAAACATTTTATAACAATCACAACATGTTAGTAATAATATGAATTCATAAATAATATATAGTATTTAAATAAAGTAAAAAAAGAAATTGTTATACGGTAAATGTATTAGTTGTCATGGTATAAACTTATTTTATTGTTTAATTAGGCTGCTCCCTTGAAGATCACGTTGATAAAGAGTTTGAAATATTAATAGAAATAAATAGTGATTTTGAAAACCATAAACTTGACCCATGAAACACATTAAATATTGGAGTTTGTTGGTGAAATGTTTATGATATAATAATTTTATAATTAAATACTAATTAGACTTAGTCTTCATTCTTTGGACACCAACATGATTAAAATCAATAACTCTCTTTTTCTTTTTTTTTTTTTTCCTTTTCCAATCCTTTTCATTTTTTGCATGAAAACCACATGTGTTTGAGATCCATAATTATGGTAAGAGTGTTGTGATTTTTTTTTCTTTTTTTAAAAAAGGCAAGATTTGTAGGAATTTTGAGAAATAATAATTTATAAGGTAAAAAGATGTTACCCAAATATCCTTGAAAAGGATCATCCATTTAAAATAGAATTCTAACTTGATCCTTTTTTTAAATAATTCAAATTTCAACCTTATCCTAGAATGAGTTTTTGATTATGCTATATATATATATATATATATATATATATATATATATATATATATATATATATGAGATGATTAAGATAGTTTATATTAATAGAGAGTAAAGACCAAGGATCGCTTTTCCGTCCTAACATAAATAAATTTTGCAAGGAATAGGATAGGAATTTTCAACTAGATCGAATTTTTTCGTCAAAAACTATTTTCAACCTTATCTTGGAGTGAGTTATTAAATTTTTGCCTAATTAAAAGTGAGATGATTTATCAAGTAGTTACAATATTTTATATATGAAAAGATTGCCATAACTTATATTAATAGAGAGTAGAATTATGGGACAATCTCTTTCATATTAGAAATGTTATTAGGGCACAAGGATGGCTTTTCCGTCCTTCCAAAATTTTCATCAATCAAAATTTTGTAAGGATCGAGATAGGAATTTCCAACTTCATGGAGTTTCTCACCAAAAATTATTTTCCTGTTTACTTTTTATCATTAGAAAATTCTGAATTATAAATTGGTTTTTTTCTTTTGAAATTCTAAATAAACTAGTTATTTTCTGGCTAGAATTCCAGTTAAATAGCTACAATATTTTTCACTCAGCAATCTATTCTATTTATGTTTGTCAGATCCACTGAGTTCAACAAATATATAACCGAAATTCTGTTTCTGAAAATTCTTTTCTAATTTTGTGATTCAAATAGTGCAAATTCTGAAAACAACATTTTCATGTTTTTATTGTATCCAGATTTTGAATGTTAAATTAAAATATGTATTATGTATTGTATTACAAATTATATAATATTACATAATTATACAAAAAACTTTAACATAAAACATATTATAAATAAATTAGTAATAGCTTATTGTCAACTAATATTTAGTGAATAATTACAATTAGTTTTATGATTTATAAAATACAACTTTATTTTCATTCAATTCACTGTTTTCAAATTTATGTTTTCAATTGTCTACCAAACAGGTTCTAAATCTCTATATGAAATCTTCGAGAAAACCATTTATTCCAAATGGCTTATACGAGGATTGTCCGTGTACATACTTTAGTCTCGGTTTTATTGGAGTTTTTATTTTTTCATATAAAAGTTTTAACTTTTTCAAATTAATCCTACCTAATATATATATATATCATACCTATGTAGATATTATCTTTATTTATGCACTAAAAATCTCATATTTCGTCAATTTGAGTATAGTTTAATTGATTAAATATATGATTAGAAGTGAGAACTTATTGAACTAAAAAAAAATTTGATTTTCTTTTCCAAAGTCATCAATATTGAAGAGGTGAAATGAAAGTCTTCCTCAAATTGTTTGTGGTCATAAGACTCACAACGACACAACTTTTTCTTTCATCATTTTTTTTTTCTATTAGAAAAAAAATAAAAATAAAAGAAAAAGATTTCAGTGCTTTGAAGTTTGGCCACTTTCGTAAGCTTCTTCCATCACATAATATTTATTTCAGCTACGAGGAAAGAATAACACACACGAAACTATCAATATTCGAATTCAAATATTTTATATTCATTTTAGGTTAATTTACAAATTTAATTTTTAAACTTTCATAATTGTGTTCGACAGGTGCTTCAACTTTAAAATTTATCTAAGAGATATTTCAACTTTTAAGTTAAGATGTTATATTTTTCTTTTCTTTTTTGCTATCTTAATTAATAAAAGGGAAATTAGATAATTACGTACACAATTTGTAAAGAATATGAACTATGTACTATGGAAATTAGATAATTACGTACACAATTTGTAAAGAATATGAACTATGTACTATGGATAAAACGTATAAGTATTAATATAGTACTAATTCTAATTTAACGTGGGATAAATTCAAATTAAATTATCACAAACCGTTTAATAACTTTATTGTTTTGATCAGCTATGAAGAAATAATGGTTCTCTAATGTTAGATAGATATTGCATTAGTTTTTTTCTCATCCCCATTAGAGAGAATCTGTTACTCTTCATATAAAAGGAGAAGAAACTAAGAAGATTAAGCATTAGAAGAAAAACGTGATCTATCCTATCTAGACTTGAAATATCATTTACCCAATATTTCAGCTTCGTAATGGATACATGTACACTCCACTATTAAAGTTTAATTCTCTTGAATTTGACACGGAAATCAATGGTTTTAAGTTTATTAATTTAGAGTTCCTTAACATTCCCATCATAAAGACTTGTCAAACACTTTTTATAGTTCAAAATTTTTAATTTTTGTAATTAAGAAACTTATTAAAAGACTTATTTTAACACAAACATAAGAGTTGAAATGTTAAACTTGTAAGTTAAACCTTCATTAAACATTATAACAATGAACACATTATATTGTTTTTTAAATCTAAAATACTATATTGTTCATTATTGATCATACATAGTAAGGAACCTACAATTTGTCAACTTGATATTAGGGTAAAAAAAAAAAAAAAAAAAAAAAAAAAAAAAAAAAAAAAAAAAAGAAACCATCATCCAAGTGTGCAAAGGTACGGTAGAGAACATTTGAGTATTTGTAGTACCATGAAGATTATATTCTAATTATTTATTGAACTAATTGGAGAATTAACCTCGACGAAAGGACATGCAGTAATAATAGAATTTGATTAGGGTTATTTGGAGATGGGTTATGATTAATGGATGTTAATTAATCATATAGTTGAGAGTAAGGTGTGACCAATAAGAATAACACACAAATGTAGGAAGACCACAATTGAACTTGTAGTATAAGTCTATCTAAGCAACTATAGTATCTTATGTCACCTTTATTTTTCCTGTAAATGTAATTCAAGGAACCCAAAATTGGAGTGAAAATTAATTGCTCAGATCCCATCCCATGATCTCATTTTCCTCAAAATAGGTATTGAATTTGATTTTGATTCATTAATTATTTGTCTGTCCTTTCTCTCTCGTTCAACCTCCAACTATCACTCTTGAAATTTCTACTTCTTTTCTTATAAATTCAATAAAAATAAATTTCTAAACTCTCGCTTTGATACCTATTTAGATTTGAATTTTTGGTTTATGAAAATTACGCCTATGAACACTTCCACCTCTAGGTTTTCTTACTTTATTATCTACTTTCTATCAATATTTTCAAGAACCAAGCCAAATTTTGAAAATTTTAAAATGTAGTATTTTAAAATTTTGTTTTTGGAATTTGGTTAAGAATTCAAACTCTTTTATTTAAGAAATATGAAAATCATGGAAAGAAATAGAGAGGAAACAAGCACAATTTTCAAAAATGGTTACCAAACCCAGCCTTAAAAAAAGTACAAATTTTGGCTTGAATTATGAATACTTCTAAAATGTAAACAACAAAACAAAAGAATTAATAGGTCGAAGGAATGCTCACGGACATAAATTTCAAAAATCAAATAGTTATGAAAGAGTGGATTAATTACCATATAAGATTGATACTTTCTTCTCTCTTTTTCTTTCCTTTTTTCTCTCACTTTCTCTTTCTTCTTCTTACAATCTTTTTTTTTCGCGCAAAAAAATAAGTGATAAGAATTATTACAATTGAAAAATTGTTTTACCAATAGTTGTAGAAATTAGACTTCCAAATGGAAGGGAAAAAAAATGTTACCTTTAAACTGATATAATTATTACAGTTGGTATCATTTGTAAGTGTAAAGGGTCTTATTTTAATACTTATATAAGTTTGAGGATTCAATTTTTACCATTGAAAGTTTGAGGATATAATTGCAGTTTGTCTTATCATTCTCATTCCAAATGGAAATAATCGATCTCAATGATTTTTTAATTACGAATTCAAGTCACTCCCATTACAAGTAAATAACACACAACATAAAAAAGAATTGGTTAAATTCCAAATTTAGTTTCTATGATTTGGAAAAAGTTAGAATTTAGTCTCTATGGTTTAAAATTAAAATTTAGTCATAAGTAGTTTCTACTCTACTAAATTTTAATCTTTTTTCTAAATCATAGGGATCAAATTTATAATTTAAACCAAAAAAAAAAAATGAATTCTCATTCTAACTTATTTCGATTAGGATAACACCAAAATCGAAATCACTTCGATTACTATTTGAAAGTAGGGTTATGAAACTACTCCAAATGTGGATTTGATTGTCAAAATATTTAACTCACAAAAACCAAAACAAAAGGCCGCAATCCAAAAAGAAAATGTACTACCGTCCACCATTTCAGCTTTTACACGTTTTTTCTTTTTTCCTCTTTTCTTGTGAAGTGTATATATATTATATATACAGATCAAACCTCAAACATAAACCTAAGTGGTCCATATAGTATGAGGTAGTGATTGCATTGCATGCCTATTTGTTTGGTGCTCGAGAAAATCGTACTACTTGCATGGTTGGGAGTAATTTTAAAATTGTCAAAATTACTTTTATCATTTTTAATATCACTTTAGAATACAATTTTAATCACTAAAAATTAATTTAATATTAAAACTTACACCTCTAAATGCAATTTTCATATCATCAAATTAGTTTTTAACAGATTAAAAACATGTTTCATAGTAATTTTAAAAATTACTCGCAAACATATTCGTAATTTAGTTACCAATAAAATACGTAAAATATGAAATATTAGATAGGTAGCTACTCTAACTTTAATCCATTCACTCTCACTGCCGTCCATCTAGAATGGAATTGTGAAATGATTATGAACTTGATTTCTCACCTACAAAAAAATTACTACTTTTTTTAAATAAATAATAATAAATAGCCAAGGGTTTATAGATGTTGCATAATTGAGCTGTGAGTATTATAAAAATAATGGCTGAAAAATATCATTAAAATTCGCTAATAGTTATCTCTAGTACAACAATTACAATTACAAAAACGAATCATCAAACTATTAATAATTAGTGTTTATGTTCATTAAACTATACTTAGATTTGTCATCTACTAGTGCCAAAAAAACAACGAATTTTATTAAAGGAAAAAAAAAAAACTTTTTTAAAGGATAAATAGCATATATCACAAAAATTTATCATCTAAATATTTATTAGGTTCCCCTTTTAAACGAGTTCATTAATGAATGAATATAACAAATTTACATAATTGCTAAAATGAGCACAACTTAATCGGCACTAAGTATATAAGATTAATTCCAAAGTCAAAAGTTCAACCTCTTCTTCCCACACATTGTTAAAAAATAATAATAATAATAATAATGCATACTTTGAAATTGAAATAAAGAGATAAATAAATAGTGTGTGAGGAATTAGAGAAATGTAGTGAAGCGAGGCCACATGCCACATAAGTCTCACTTTCAAAGGCATGAACATCAATGCAATAACAGAAATTTTGGTCAAAGATTTGCCAATGAAAATCAACCTGTCCTTTCCATCTTCCATCCTCTACCCTTTTTGTGGCTTTCCCACCTTGTTCAACATTTTAAACCTTACCAAACTCAAATCATTATTAATTTTGATCTCAAAATCAAAGTTCAACTCATATATATTTGTTTCTAATTATATTTTTTTATAAAAAAAATAAAATAAGTCATTTTTTCCCCCAACAGGTGAAGACCATTCAATTAATCAACAGCCACTGCCTTGTAATAATGAATAATAAGCAAAAAAAAATTGGGCAGATGGGGGGTTTGTGAACATTAATGTGGATTGATAACTTGATAATACAAATAGATATTCTACAAATATACAGTGACAAAAATAAAGATATCAAATTTGAAGGCTTTTCTAAAAACTGGTGTGCCAAATAGCTTCGTCACCTTCCCCACACCTCTGGTGAACCTCATCCATTCTCTCCACTGATTTGCAAATGCCACTGCAACTCCAATCAAATGATGCAGCACAAGGATTGCCAGCTTGAGCCTTCCACTCACAGTCTACATCCACACAGTTTTAACCAAATCAATTTCATTAACTAGAAACATATTTTCACATTTGGTTCCCGTTTCGACGAATAGTTTGGCATTTGGTCAGTTTCGATGAAATGAAATGCGGTATTAAGTTGGGTCTTCCACAGGGTTAGATTTTTGATTAGCAGAACATATTTCGATATGATGAGGTAGAATTTTCGAAACAAATCTAGTAGGAAAAGGGAATAGTTGTTGTCTTACCAAGTGGGGTGCCACAGCAAAGGCTCCTATCATCAATGTGTTCCACATCAAGACCAATGAACCATGAACCCAGAGAAACATCTTCATTTGCAAATTTATGTAGTATGGGCCTAGAGAAGAAGAAAATTCTTCTTGTAAGTGATGACAGCCAAATTATCGTTAAGATTCCATTTGATAATCTTTTGGTCTGTGAATAATAAACTTATAAGCACTACTTTCACCTATTGATTTCTTTGTTTTGTCAAATGTTTACATAGGAAACATGAAAATCATAGTAAAGGAATTAAGAGAAAGCAAACCAATTTTGGGTTATTAAACAGGGCTTAGGGCCTAAAATGCTAAGTGAATGCTGAAAAGACTTACCTATTAACTGAAATGTAGGTAGCCAAATCTTTGGAGATGGCATAAATTTGTCCAGTTGCATGTCTAAAATACTTGTTGCCTTCCTCACCAAATTTCCAGTATTCAGGTTCATGGTACTTTACCCCTCTGCAAAGAATTTATGGTGTTTAATATTTTGATGCAAAATTCCTGGGAACTAACGTTTCTCAAGTATAAAGTATTTAATTTGCTTACTTTTGAGCGAGAACTGGGCCCGACTTCATGCAACCAATATAAACGCGTGGTTTTGATCTATGACGGGCCAAAGTAGAGCCAACCATACCTGTGATTTCTCAATCAGTTTAGTTATGGAGAGCAATCTCAGCATTCCACCTCCAACGTAGACACATACACACACTCTCAGAGATATAGAGCCAATAATCCAAGAATGTGAGAATGCTAACCAAGGTTTATGTGAACATCGTCATCAACTTTGATAAAGAAATCTGCATCCCACTTAGCAACTGCTGTTGAGAAGTATATTTGGGTTTTCGAGGATAATTCATGATATCCTTCTATGTGGTTCTGTAAGAAAACAATCCAAGTTTAGAGGTTCATTTAACGACAAACGTATTATTTCAAATAGTAAGTACAAAATATGTAGAAACCAAAGTAAATCGATAGGTTGCATAGGAATTAACTAAGCTAATTAAGACCTCATGGAAGAAAAAAAAGTACAGATTAACTTATTTAGTTTTTTATATAGCAACGCCTTGAAACAACAATTAGTTATGTGTTAGTGTTTTGAAAGTTTTGGCTGAAAGGATTTGGAAAATATTTGACCACAAATCTCATGATTATTACAATAAGAAGTTTGAGCTCCAAGGGTGCACCCCCTCACATTCCCTCACAAGTCCCGGATGCTACACCCTTGCCCCAATCTCCATATAATTCAAGGATCACCCACAATTATACAGCTCATCTATAACAGAGATTAGGAATTGTAGGAGATCATCTTCTGCTAAAAGATCCGAGCCCCCAAAAAAATCCTTGAACTACCATACCATTAGAAAAGAAAATACGAATGTAAAAATCCTTCCTCTACAAAACTCCAGATTGCTTAACAAAAAATCAAACTTACAGATCGATGTCAGGAGGAGGAATCAGCAATTTGTTCTATGCCCACAACAGAAACTACCATGCTTTTATTGACTATAAATAGACTAGAGAAAGGATTGTGTGACTTGGTCCAATGATGTCTGCTATTAATATCTCCTCAGACTAGGTCTCATCTTTCTGTATCTGCATCTGAGCGTACCCTAAAAACATTTGTACGATCCAAATTCACATAGGTAGTAGTCCCGTATAAGAATGTCCCTTTGCCAACATGGTTCCCATTCCTAGTTCCCAACAAAACGCTACTGTACTATGCCGCAGCTTAAACCTGCATACTTCACAGGGTCTCTTTCTGGCCATTGCATCCCCAGTTGCAAGGGTAGGAGGTCTTAATCCATATTCTCCAGCAATCAAAATTGGGATGTTAACTTGTCTTCAAGGGTTTCCAGGAATGAAATTACATTTGACTAAAAATCCCGTCATAAATATTACTTGATGGTCTTCAAATTTTCCTTCAAGTTTCATCATGTGTATGTGAGTCCAGATGATTTGGGCTTAATCATGACTCAGCTACTTCTGTAGGTAACTCTTGACCCTCAGGACCATCTTCCCACAAAATTTTCCTTTTCTTGTATTAGCTTCTTCAGGCATTTGACTCTCATGTACAAATTGAAAATTTCTCATCATAGTGAAGGCTCAAGTTATGTCCTCTGTTGTGCTTCCAGCTTTACATCTGGAAGTTTCTACTTCTTGTGGTACAACTATCTCCTTCCCAGAAAATTGAGATGTTGGAGGTTAGTTATCAAGAATTTCGCCAGTGCTCTCACTTGTTGCGGTACAGTTATGTGGCCTGTCCTCCAATGCTCTCATTTCTTTTAAGAATTTATCCCCAGTGGTCTCATTTTGTTTAAGCAGTTACAAGGAGCACCCTGATGTTCTCCTCACTTGGGATCTTTCGGAGTTCCCTTGCATAAACCCTTCCTCATTTTATGCAATACAACTTCCAATAACTCCTCGACAGAACCAATTAGCCCTTCCATGTTCTTCTTCCCTTTTGGCATTCCCAGAAATGATTTGCTATTATACCAAGGTTGATAGAAGTCAAGAATAGCCAAGAATTAGAATTAAGAGGTAAAATTTACGAATCTTCCCAAGCATTCAAGAGGATTAGACTCTCTCCTTCTCTCAATTATCAGTCATTCCATAGCTTATTTTTATTATTTATACAGGTTAATAACAGTACAGAACAAAATGCGGATTAATTAAGCCAACCTCCCTAACACCCATAAGTACCTCACCAGTTGCCAACAGTAACTAACTCTCTCTTCCCTCAACTCATATATGTGAAATTCGGCTATGACCTATTTGCATCACAATATTAACAGTTACATACCAGTCTTAGAAAATCCTTATGTTGTGCATCCTCTGCATCAACTGCACGATCCAACACGCCACCAGGAGTTGCACTGAGAACCATAGCATGCTAATTAATTATGAGATTATGAAGCATGAGATTTTGCAATGAAGCAGATTCATGCATTCATGAAAACTCTACCTATGCCCAATGACAAAGCGTATTATAATTCCCTTCTCCACCTCCAGCTTCCTTAGATCTTCACCTAAATTAAACATATCCATTTGTTGTAAGGTACGATTTGATGATTCAAAATCCGAAAACAGTTGCGACAGAGTGACTATGTTATGGTTGAACCTTGAGGCATCCATGTTTCTCTAATAGAGTCTCTTCGCTTTCTGCTGCTGAAGGCTGTAATGATTCCCATAACAAAGAAAACCTTTGGTCGCTCCTTCAAAATCTTGATTCCGGGCTCTGTAAACATAGGAGATCCTTCGTCATTATCCGCTTTAGAAGCCCTAGCTGCGGCTAGCTGCACCTCCAATGATGAGATTGTTTTGTCTAATGTCCTGAAAATTCATGTCATAAAATGCTTCAAACTGAGGATGAACAATATGACATTATCAACAATTCATCGTGCGTCATTAAATTTGAGATATGATTACAAGGAAACAGCAAAAAAATATTCAATAATACATATACAAGCAAGAGAGTAAAACTTACATGATAACATCGTGGGTTTGTGATACTTGAGAAAGAACATCAGCCTGAAGGGAAGCTTCCTGTAATTTGAACAGTCATCAAGATATTGCCGTAATGGAAAACTTGTAACATTTCTTATACTCTAAACTTGCCTTCTTCTCACAATTAACAATAGGCTGAGAAGTTTTTGATTGGACTTTATCTAAAGATGCCACCTCATCTGTTTCAACTGGATCAGGCACAGCCCAAAACCTATATGACAAAGATTAAAAGATAATAATAATAAATCAATCTACCAACTTACATATCTAAATGGATGAAATTGCATAGCATGGAGAAGATATTGGAAATATGAATCTTTCTAACAATAATTAAGAATATGCATGGTATCATACATATAATTTCAATATAGATAAAAACTCTACGCTTAGAAGGAACAGCAGCTAAGAACAGTTCCATTTCTTTACAACGAATTTAGCTAACTATCAGAGCACGAGGAACTCACTCTATTGATTTGAACTCACCAACAGAATCTTTACTCATTACATCGAGAAGAGACGCATTACCTAAGAGTGTAAGATCATCCAAAAAGAAAGAAAAGAAAAGAACCCACATAGCAGATCTGCCCTGTGGACCCAAATTTGAAGGTTTTAAGCCCGTTAAACAAAATGAAAATTATCCATGTTCACACATTTCTTCTCAGTAAGTAGGCATCCAATATCGGATTCATGAATATGCATGCTTCACTGCTTACAGGAAAATAATCCTTACAAAGTTCAGGAAGTATCGACTTAAGTCTCCACATCTAACCCTTCTACATTTCCTTAGCTCTCCGGAAATGAGAGAAAAGCATAAAAGAAGTACACGAAACCACAAAGAGAACACGGACAGTTCTGAGCACCTCATTGCAACATCAGGATCGCCCCGCAGATTTCCTTTCTACCATTCCCCACCAGGTATTTTAGTATGTATTCCATGAAATTGTTTCCAAAAATAAGTCAGAGCCAATGAAGACTCAAATCAAAGTCGTTGATTGGATTCACAAAGACACATCAAAGCCCATCCCAGCATTAGAAATTTGGTACTCTGTTTTCAGACTCAGTAAATAAAATTTGAACTTGATACTGACAATAAATGATATGCTTTTAGCGTAATAGATCTCATAAGAGCGCCACCATCCAACCAACAAAAGAAAGTTAAGGAAAAAAAAAAAAAAAAAAAAAAAAAA
>QLSR01000191.1:1171656-1195441 GCA_031780015.1 Citrullus colocynthis
AAAAAAAAAAAAAAAAAAAAAAAAAAGACTATAAAAATGTGTCATGTTTATTATATTTCATAATCATAACTAAGTGAGCCCTATCTAAATTATTCTGATTCTAAAAGATTTTCTTTTCCATCTTTCAATTTCAGAATGTTTATTTTTTATCATAATTTTTTTATATAACTATTTTAGTTCTTGTCATTATTTGCCATTAGTTGATTAATAGATAAATAAATTAATATTTATTATTATATTAATGTGTTGACGTGGTTGTATATTGGAGTCATATAAAGTTAGTTGCAGCAATATTAAGAATTGGCTAAAGAAATGACAGCAAAGATCAATAATTTTTTTTTAGAAAACTTGGGGACTGAATATTTGGTTTTGAATTTGATTATATATCCTTCTAGGTTTTGGATAGTTTTTTTTTTTGAAAAATTAGGTAATATTAATACAACATTTAAGATAAATTAAATATACCTCTCTCTTTATCTTATTTCCTTCCTGTGTTTCAAAATACAAGACTCATAGGATTTAATTTATTGCACAAGTGGTGTGTGTTTATATATTATATATCGAGAAGACATTGAAGACTTTGTTACGACTGAACAAAAGTTTTATTGAATTTTGTTTAATAGAAAAAAAAAGAGTTGTTTTCAAATATAGAAAAATGAATAAAAATATTTACAAATATAGCAAAATTTTATTGTCTATTTACAAAAGATTACGATAAACTACTATTTGTGTCATGATAGACATAATTATCGCGATCTATCGCAGACTATAATATTTTACTATTAGTTGTAAATATTTTTAACAGTTTTGTCATTTACAATAATTTTTTAAAAATAATTATTGCTACCTAATTTATTTCTCTTTTAGGATAGACTTAAGTATGAATAGATTAAAAGAATTTGAAACCAAACTTTGTATCAATTGCCTTTTTGCCTATTTGAAAAGTTTCAAATTTTAGTTTTTGTATGATAACCTAAATTCCACCATAGGAAAAAAAATTTACAATTAAAAATCGGTGTAGTTCATCCGTTTCTAACTATGTCATAGATATTGTTTATCAAATTGTCACAACCTTGTTTTGGTAATGTAAAATGCCTTTACGAGAACATCTCAAGAGCTTTTGATGTACTATTGAAACCTAAATTTATAAGATTCTCATGTTGAGAGTATCATCTTTTTACTTTTTACCGTTTTTTTTTCTATATTGTTCTTCTTTATAATTAAAATAAATATTTCAACCATATATCATTCATATCGTGGTTGTTTTTATTTTTCTGAGAAAGATTCAAATTGATATTAATTCTATTAAAAAAGCTATATTAATTTAAAAATAAATTTAAATATAAATAAAATAAATAGGTTACATAAATTTATATTATATTAAATTAAATTAGAAATTAATGAATAATGATCCGTACACTATCAAATACTATCAAATATTATGTAAATTCAAGATATTCCAAAGAAAAATTTTAAGTATTTCCAGATGATTTCAACTATTTACATCAGAAAAAATAAGCTTGACTTTATTTTTATTTTTATTTTTATTGAAAAGAAACAAATACTAATACTATAATGGATATGAATTCAATTTCATATTTAATCGATATTTAGGAAATTGGGATTGAACGGACTCATAATACACTATGAGAAACTTAGTTATATACAAAATTGAAAGTTAAATATTGAAAATAAAATAAAACTAAACCTATAATACTATCAGCTAATATATTCAAAGAAGAAGAGAGAATACAAATACAAGCGGAGGAGAGTTGCCGGCGTCCGTCCCAGCGGCGGTGGCTGAATCTGACGATCACCTGAAGAATCGGAACCCATCGCCTTCTCCGGCGGGCAAAAGCAGGGATCTACAAACAGGGCAAGTAATTTGAAACTCATCAATCCACTTATCCAAACACTCTCTATGGAAGACATGGCAGCAATTTGGGAGCTCTCTCATCGTCTCCGATCTCTCCATTTCACACAAACATATCGTACAATTCCGATCCTCTTCACCATCTTCAGTTCCCCCAATTTCCATCCCCTGTTTCGCAACAAAATCCCTAAACGCAACGATCGGAAGACTCTTCTTGATCTTGGCCTGCAAATCGGCGACCGGAACGGTGACCAGCGAGGGGCAGGGGCCTTCAGTGAGGAAGACGTAGCTAGTCGGACGCTCGAAGGGAGAATCAGCGTTGTGCTCCGGCGAGAGCTTGAGGAGGCCAAAGTGGGCGGCGAGAAGCTTCAATTGGAGGAGGATTGTGGTGAAGAAATGGAGGATTTGAGAGCGTAACTGGGTGTTAATGGCGAAATAGAGGTACCCCATGAGATTTTTGTGGAAAGAAACGGAGGATTTGAGAAATTGAGGTTTTTTTTTTAAACAGGAAAGTTGGTCTACCAACCCAAATAATATATATACTTGATTGGAATGTTTTTTGAATTCATTTCTGGTGGTTAAATAAGTTTCAGTTTAATCTTTTATATTTTAATTCATCGCTGCAAATATAGTAATACAAATGTTTTTATTATTGTTATTGTTCTTTCATTTAAAGTTTTATAATTGCCTATAAAAGAAGATGCTTGAGAATTTTTCGGTTAAGAACACTTTTATTGTATACCTTGATTGAAGTAAGTGGTTTTTAGAAATGAGGAAATGGAAGACTGGAGTAACGTAGTCTTTTTTACAATTTGGATAAGGAGATTGAATCTCATATCTCGAGGATGATAATATAAGTTAATGTCTTGATTGAAGTAGAAGGATACTAATAGACTTTTTTTAAAAAAAATTTAGGAAAATACACCTTTTAAAGTTTAAGAAGATTTTAAATATGAGATACTAACTCCTTCCTTCCCTTACCTGCAACAAATAATAATTTAAAACTTTTTAAAAAAAAGTTGAATTTTTTTTTTTATAAATATAAATAATTTCACTATGTCGTAGTCTATTTTTTTATATTTGTAAAAAACACAATGCGAGATTTAAGGTGGTTAATAAAAATTTTAAATATGAGTACTACCACTTTTGTAAAAACTAACTCTGACAATATTTTTGAACATATATTTTTCTTAAAAAACTAACTCTGACAATATTTTTGAACATATATTTTTCTTAAAAAATTTAGAGATATTATTGAAACCTTTTCTTAACACATTTTCTTAACAAGATACAAATTTCAAGAATTTTCTTCTTCTTCTTAAAGAAAAAGAAAAAGGTGTGTAAAAAAATAATTTTCAAGTCACCCGGCAAAAACCCCAACTTAAATAACACAACTTTTTTTTTTTTTTTTCTTTTTCTTTGATTTAATTTAAATCGCGGGGTTTATCCGAAAAAGTTGCGAGAGCTCTGTGTGTTTGGTTTGCTTATCTATGGCGTCTTCCCTCTCCACCTATCATCAACATCATCTTCTTTCTCCTTTATTTTCTTCCAAAATTACTGCTAATTCCAAGCATCTTTCCTCTCCATTTCTCACTTCACCCTCTTCTGGGTTGTCTTCAAATTTCAATTTCTCGCTTCGGTTCCTCAGCAATGGCCAATCTTCCTCCCTCATCTCTCCCACTCCAAGGCGTCTCAGTATTGTCTCAATGGCCCCTCCTAAAGCCAAGCCCGGTGGAAAATCCAAGAAGGGTAAATTTCTTTTTCTGATAAACCCTTAATTTCCTTCAACCATCATCCTTAATTCGGCTGCGATTTCATCTAATTTGCTTTTCGGGTTTACAGTAATTGGGATGATAAAGCTTGCTCTGGAGGCTGGAAAGGCTACCCCAGCTCCTCCTGTAGGCCCTGCTCTTGGTTCGAAGGGTGTTAATATTATGGCCTTCTGTAAGGATTACAATGCCAAGACAGCTGACAAGGCCGGCTACGTTATTCCAGTCGAAATTACTGTTTACGATGTGGGTTTGTCTTTCTTCTCTGTGAATGCTCTGCCATGCTTTTCTTCGGCAATGTCTTAATTGTTTGATTTGGAACAGGATAAAAGTTTTACTTTCGTGCTGAAGACTCCACCTGCTTCAGTTCTTCTTCTCAAGGCTGCTGGTATTTCCCTTTAAGTGTTTGATGCTCTTTTTGCTGTTCCACTCTCATATTTTGTGTGTTTCATGTGCGGATATGTTTTATCCAATTTTTCAATTCCCTTGTTTGTGCCAATTGCAATTGCTATGGCTTTTTGCAAACCCATTTGGCATCCCCTGTGTAACCTTTTTATTCTTTTTGATTTAATGAAAATTTGGCTTTTCTTCTTGGAAACTGTTCATTTCACTTTTGTTTACAAGGAGGTGGGGAGCAGAGGAGAATTAATGAAGTTACTTACTAAATTAATTGCTAATCACATTCATAATTGGAACTCCTTCACTGAGATGTTGGCTATAGAAGGATCCATATCTGGTTTATATTAAAATTTGATATTTGTTCGTTACAATTTGCCACTGATATCCTACTTTTTTTAAAAAAATTGATTTTTATAGTAATAATAATTATTATTATTTCCCCCCGTTTGTGAGTTGTTTCTAAAACAGTAACTTATTTAGATTGGTGAAATGTAGGAGAAGGCTTCAGGGGTTAAAGTGGATTTAGATCAAATTGTGGTGGCAGAGATCTATGTCTTTAATAAGCATGAATTTCAGGTCTGAGGAGCGAAGTGGCCCTTCAATTACCTTGATATTAGTTAAATTCTAGAACTATAATGTTTTGCATCCCTTAGTTGAAGAAATTAATGAGAAGATTAGGAAATGGAAGAAGTCCTACATCTTCATGAGTCAGCAACCTCACCCTAGGCCAGGCTAGCTGCGCTGTATTCTCCAATTCTCCCAAATATTTATTGGTTTTAGTCTTCAAGTTCCCTATGGTTGCAAGGAAGGTGGACCAAATCCAAAGAGATCTCTTTTGGAAGGTCTAAAGCAAGAAGTTGTCGGCATCCAAACACAAAAAACATACAAAACTAATATATTGCAATGTAAAAAAAAAAAAAACTACAATAGAAATATGTAATTTGAGGTACTTGTACTCTCTTTCTTCAGATCTCTCTCAAACCTAATTCACTCACCAAATGCTCAACTCCCTTCTTCCTCACTCGCTCTATTATAACTAAACTCCAAATGTAACCAGCCTCTCTATCTAATTACTAATATACCCTTAATATTCCTAATTGCATTCCTAACAAAACTTCACTGGTATGTTTACCTTATTCATTGGAACATAACTTTGAGATTCAATGCCTATGGAGGAATGGGCACTTGCAATTGCAAAAGTATCAGGAGGAATGTCGTTCTGTTTAAGTGTGGATTAAACATGTTTTCCAGATGAGATAGAGCAGCTTTGTGGCATATGGTGATTGCTGCTAAATATGGCGTAGGCTCCTTAGCTTCTGATTCATGACTAACAACCAAACTCAATCATGCAAGAGAAGTCCCTAATTCTTCATAACCAAGCCAATAATTTGAATCCCTAGGAAAACTAGGATGGTGGTTGCCAGTTGGAATGTTAATAAGGTTAGCTTTTGGAAGGACAATGGAAGTAGGTATCTTTTAGGCATGCAGTGTGGTGAAGATAGTGGCACCAGAAAATGTTTGTTGCATATTTTGTGCAAGTCTCTCTTTTGGTATGTCGCTTTAGAAGCTACTGCCTCTATGCATTTTGTTACCCAAAAAATTGGAAAGGATGTCCTACCTCTTAAATAGACCAAACTTTTCTTCTGGGGTGGTATTTGGAGGATATTATCCACCTCCTCTTCATCAAATTACAGCTTACTACCCAACTCTCGAAGTGGCCATTGCTTGCTTTTGGACATGTTTTTGGGATTCCTTCTAATTTCAGACCTTCATGTATTTTTAGATGGATTATCTTTACTCAAAATCAAATAGGGATCTGTTTTGTGGCTTGATGCTATTATGATCATTTTTTGAGAATCTTGGTTGGAAAGGGATTGAAGAGTATTTCACAACAGGAAGAAAGGGTAGCGCATGGGGTTTGGGAAATCATCATTCTTCTTACTTCTTAATGAGTGTAAGTTCTAAGGAATTGACTCTTCCTCTTCCATTATTGCCCCCAATTTGATATCTTTTTGTAACTTCTTGGCATAGGGGTTTCCTTTCCTGTATATTTCATTCTTTTGAAGAAACTGTTTCTTGCCAAAAAATAAAATAAATACAGTCATTGAGCCATTTGGTACTGAGATTGAATCACTATCAGCATGCAGCCAGAGGTCCGTGTAATCACTTTGATACTTGTGAAAATCTCGTGTATTATCCAAGACTTGAGAAAAGCAAAGAGTACATCTTTTGATTAGAGTCATCCGAGACAAACTTTCATTGAAGAAAGGAAGGGAATACAGGAAAAAAAGAAAAAGGCACAGGGAAGAAAGAACGCTCTTTGAATGAGTAGTAGGAAAAACTCCTCGAATCTATGAGGATACAAAAGTAATTACAATGAAACAATAGCCTTTTGAGAGGGTCGTCTCTCTACCAAGTCCCACAACACAATCTCACCAAAATGATCCTCCTTCCCAAAAATTTCAAAGCCCTTTATTTATGACCACGCCACCCTTATCTAATTACTGCTATGCCCTTGCTAATATTCACAATACTGATTAGTACTCTCACAGTATGATCCTCTAATTCAAGTTAGAAGGAGCCAAGTCATTCGTAGGGATTCGTATTTTGTAATAAAAAGCTAATGAGTAAAATGTTTTTTATTTTTGTATTTTGTGATAAAAAGCTAATCAGTTAGTGGCATCTATAGTAGACAATCTACAGCACACCTAGGAGATTCACATCGATTTGCATGCCATTTTGATAGTTTACGTATGCTGAGAAGTTGTTTGCCCACACTGCCTGCTGTATTGCATTTTATTAACCTGTATGAGCTGGTTCATGCAGGAGTTGAAAAAGGATCAAAAGATCCGAAGGGAGAAAAAGTGGGAAAGATAACCATTGAACAGTTGCGCATGATTGCTGCAGAAAAGTTACCAGATTTAAATTGCACAACCATTGAATCTGCAATGAGAATCATAGCAGGTACAGCAGCCAATATGGGAATTGAGGTTGACCCTCCTGTTCTTGAACCTAAAAAGAAGGAACTTGTGTAGTCATTTGTGATAAATTGGTCTATTCTTTTCACTTTTTTTGTATGCTTTAATCTATTCGAGGTATCTTACTTTAAGAAGATTTACAAATCCACATTCAAGCTTTTGAATTCTATATGGTTCTTATGCTTGATCTCACTAAGCTTTCTTTTTTGTTTATCTTGAAGAGCATCCCATTTTGAGCCTTACGCAAAATGTTAGTCCTCACCTGTCACTACTTTCTCTTGAACCAAGTCCTCCTTCCATCTTTTTCATTTTGTTTTCATTTCATTCACATGATTTTTCTGTCCAAATATGTCTGTAAAGGGAGTCATGTTTAGTGAAAAGTGTCACGCTGAAAATGAGGTGATGCTATGCCAAGGAAAGGATGCATCATCTTTTGAAGTAATGTGATGTTCCAATTTCCTCAAAAAGGATGGGTCAAATAACTGATTCGATAGAGAAGAATAAATCGTGTCTGTTTTTCTTTGGGGGTATCCTGAAAAAAATCGTCGAATCTTTCTCTAATTCCGAAAAGCATTCAGCCCATAATAGAAGTTAAAAAGTGGGTATTTATGCTATGGTGAAATTGGGAGTAGCGAGAAAAGTATTGAAGTTGGTAGAATCTCTCTAGGCAAGAGTCACCCACCAAATGTAAAAGTTAATGTGGTAGCTTAAAGAATCATTGATGGAATTTCCTAAAGTAGACTGGAAAGGTTAAAAATCAGATTTAAAGTTATTGTGATGCCGAGGATATGGGCAGAGTAATAGTGAGTGTGAAATCTGTGGCTACATGTTACCTATCTTTTCTTCCAAGTAGGATGAACAGCTTTGCTTGTAGGACAACATCTCAGTTAGGTAGAGAAGTATGATTCTTCGGGTTCGACTGTGGTCGAGACATGTAATCGTATCGCGAGCATGGGTTGAAATCAACAAATTTATCCACTATGTATGGTCCCTTGTTTCCCAATTATGCTAGCCAAAGTGATGTATGAAGTTTCCATTATGTATTCATTAGTGACATTTTGTCTTCATCGAGGGAACAGTAATTGATAGTTACTAACGTTGGGAAGTTTGAGTTCTTCCTGGGTTTTCATCAAATCGTGTTTTTTAAGAGAAGTTGAACAATTCTTCCAACAAATATGGACCTTTATTATTGAGGGTATGACTTTTTCAAAGGCAATAGTCATTCTAAGAAGGTGGCTTTGTGTTGAAAGTGAGAATTTGAACTCCTCATCTTTTGGTTAAGACTATAGTATTTTAATCGGTTTAGCTATGTTTATGTCCTTATAGAAAAGGTTTCATAGAGTAGAATGAGATTAAGCTATTTCCAAGAATCTTAAATCTCATAGCCATGAGTTTTCTATTCCTTTTAAAAAGTTTGGCTTCCTTTTCTATCCCTTTTTTTTTTTTTTAATTCTTTTTGTATATTGTTTATTAGAATATTCTTTTTAATATCACCTAATTAAAATTAATTGATATAAATGACACTATATATTTAAATTAAATTAATAATTACTAATAATTCGCCAGAGTTATATTATATTATAATTCTTTTCAATAAATATTTCATCTTTATGGATACAAATATATTAATTAATGTAACTAGGGTTGGTTATTAAGAAATTAAATAATTTGTAATTTATACTTTGAAAGTAATTTTGAAATTGTTAAAATCATTTTATTTTATTATGTTTCAAATTACTTCAAAACGTACTTTTAATCTTTAGTTTGGGGACAATTTTGATATAATTAAAGTCATTTTTTGTTTTCATTTTCAAAGTCATTCTTAGATATGTTCTTAATCATTCAAAATTAATTTTGATGATATGAATATATTTAAAAGTGTAAAATTAAACATTAAATTACTTTTAAGTAATTAAAGACGTACGTTAGAGTGATTTTTAAATATGATAAAAATGATTTTGACGGTTTCAAAATCACTTCAAAATATACTGTGAAAACACAAAATCATCCAGGGACAAAATCAATTTTGAAAATTTGAAATTACCCTAATGACTTTGATCAATTGGACTAAAGAAATCATTCAACTCTAAACAAATCTAAGCATCTTCGAGTATCAAGTTCTCCACTCCAAAACGTCTGGTAGTACTCAGAATAAGAAAAGCGTCTATAAACAGCTCGATTTTCGTCGTCGATCAGCTCCTTTGCTGGCCTGATTATTGCCTCCGGCGACGGACAGTAAAACGTCGGTATTGAAATTCGCTCTGTTGCACTGTTCACAACAGCGCGATGAAGCACACTCTTGTATCTATTATTACTCAACACCTGCAACCAGAAAAACGTGCTTTAAATAATCACTATCATCTCGAGTATCAATTTAGTCACTAAACTTTATGTACTAATTAAATTGTAACATATTCATGATTTTTCCCACATCCATAGGAGGCCATCGGGAACGATGGTGGCAACGGATGGTGGTGGGTAGTCATGAATACGTGGGTGTATAAAATCACTTTCGGTCAATAAATAATAGAAAACAGATGAGATGAACCAAAATGGTACTAAACTAAAATCTATGCTCAGCAAACTAATGAGGACGAAGTTATACCTGCATCTGGTCGCCGATGTTGATAATGAAGGTGTTAGGGATAGGGTTGAGGGCGACCCAAGCGCCGTCGCGATGGACTTGGAGGCCCGCGACTTGGTCTTGGAGGAGAAGAGTGATGAGGTTGGGGTCAGTGTGGGAGGGCAAGCCATATGTGAGCTCTGGCTGTGGACATGGAGGATAATAGTTCAAGGCCATATGTTGACCATGGCTTCCAATTGAGTTGGCTATGGAGTCTTTTGGCAAACCCAAGCTCTCAGAAATGGCCTCTAATAGATTTAAGGTTAGTTGTCTCATACTACTACAATACTCAGCCACTTGTTTTCTACAAAAACATTCAAGTGAGATCAATATGATATAATATAAACAAATCAAGAAAAACAAAAAGAACAAAAATCACCCATATGCATATTCTTTTGTTAAATTTAGAAATATTTTAAAATACATAAATAAACAGTTTTTTTTTTTTTTTTTTTTCTTTAGGTATAATAAAGGTAGGAATTCGAACAATAGTTTTTTTTTTAAATCGTCGGTTGAGTTATACTCGTTTTAACATAAATAAATAATTTGTTTATTTGTTTATTTTTATACTTGAAAATATTTTTGACAATTTTGCCATTTAAAATAGATATCCATATTCAATATCCCTCTTTAATCTTAAAAAAAAAAAAAAAAATGTGTTACCTAAAGGATGGAGGGTTGGAAGGCCATCCATTGACATAAAGATGAAGAGGGTAACAATGGAGTCTCAAGAAATCTCTCCAATTTGCCACCTTCTCTGTCTTCACATTGAAACTCGTCGACAACCTTGTCTTCTTCGTCGGGTCATCAGAATAGCTCTTCAATCTCTCGGTCTCCGGCAGCCGGAAAAACTCCCTCGCTAAACTCATCATCCCATTGATCATCTCTTCCGACACTCCATGATTTTTTACCTGTAACACCAAACCCCACCTTCTTTAATAATTGTAATACCACAAAGTTTTGTTCCCACGTTTATGTTTAGGTTAAACTTTTATAAAAATATTTAGAGAATTTGAAAGTAAGTTTCAATTATGCCTCTTCAAGCTTTCAAAAGTTTTGTTTTGATTTGATGACATTCGAATCTTGATATTGGTTTTTTTTTTTTTTTTTTTTTTTTAAGGATAATAAAGGTAGGAATTTGAACATTAGTTTTTTTTTTAAATGGGGGTGTGAGATATACGGGTTGTGAATTAAATAAATAATTTTTTTTTTTTTTTTTTTTTTTTTAAGGATAATAAAGGTAGGAATTTGAACATTAGTTTTTTTTTTAAATGGGGGTGTGAGATATACGGGTTGTGAATTAAATAAATAATTTTTTTTTTTTTTTTTTTTTTTTTAAGGATAATAAAGGTAGGAATTTGAACATTAGTTTTTTTTTTAAATGGGGGTGTGAGATATACGGGTTGTGAATTAAATAAATAATTTTTTTTTTTTTTTTTTTTTTTTTAAGGATAATAAAGGTAGGAATTTGAACATTAGTTTTTTTTTTAAATGGGGGTGTGAGATATACGGGTTGTGAATTAAATAAATAATTTTTTTTTTTTTTTTTTTTTTTTTAAGGATAATAAAGGTAGGAATTTGAACATTAGTTTTTTTTTTAAATGGGGGTGTGAGATATACGGGTTGTGAATTAAATAAATAATTTTTTTTTTTTTTTTTTTTTTTTTATAATTTAAAAAAAATACATACATTTATCTTCTTAGACAAAAACAAAAGATGAAAATTGTCCTCAAAGTAAAAAACAACGCGGGTTTATTTAGAAATTACCATTTATCTTATTTTAAAAGATACCACTAAAATAATCTATATAATTAAATGTCCACACATTCAATAGCACGTCAGTTTAATTGATGTCAACAATGTCGCCAATGTGTTTTAATTTTTATGTACATATGTCACCTCGATATTAATCTCTTTTACGAAAAAAGACGCATTAGTTGAATATAGTTGAAACATAGCTTAAAATTTTGAGAATAATTTTGAATGAATGATTATATCAATTACTACTCTTCATAGTCTTATGAATTAAACTCATAAACTTTCCTAATCAAATCATTTATAAATCAAGATCATGCATTTTTAATTCATAGTCAAACTTAATTAATTTATAATGGTTTAGAGGTTCAAATTGGATACAACTTCAAATGATTGTATCTTTTTTCTAATTTATATAATTTAAAGGGGAAAAAATAAGTAGTCGAAGTTATAGAATTGATTACCAGAAAGAAACCGTCGCGTTCACAGGCATGGCCAATTTGGTGAACGACATCGGAGCGAGAGGGGCCGTGAAGGCCGTGGAGGTCAATGACGGAGAAAGAATAGCCGTCGGATGGTCGAACGTCGGAGAAATTTGGACGGTCGGAGATGGGGCGGACGTACCTGGACGGAACTTGTTGTACGGCGGCAGCGAGATCCGTCACAAGCAACTTAGTGGCGTCGGAAGTGGACATGGCCGGCCGGAATTTAAATTTTCACCAAAACAGAAAAAAAAAGAAAAAAGGGTTATTTTAAATTTTAATTCACGGAGGAAAAAAGAAATGGGTTGCTGTAATTTCAATTCCAACAAATCATTGCTCTTATAGGAAGGGTGTTGATGTAAAGATGACGTCATGCCAGCGACGTCACTAATGTGTTCCACTGTTATGTCAATTGTGTTGGGTCATTAAATAAAAACAATAAATGATTTAACGATGTGTCAAATTTTAAATGAAATCAATTTGTGGTACTACCACAAGTCTTTCTTTATATGTCCTTTTAAATCTATTTTGGACAAATAAATAATCGATACATATTGAAAACGTTTCAATGTAAATAGTGGTGTTTGATAAATTTGATCATCTGAAAATTTGGATCAACCTAACTCAACATATATGATTCAAGTCGAGTTATCAACTTTTTTGAGTTGAATTGAGTTTAAATAAATAAAAATTTTATGGCGGAGTTGGTTTATGAGTTTACTTAAAATAACTCAAACCAACCCGAACTAACTTGAATTTATTATTAAATTTAAAAGTATGTTTTCTTACATACATACAATTAGATATACACATATTTATTTTTATTTTATTTCATTATTAAATTTAAAAAGTACTGTTTTCTAGCTTAGGATACAATTAGATATATGTATATTTTTTTTTATTTTATTTTATTTCATTATTTTTTGAATAATTTATTCTTCAACAACTCCTACAATTAATTTGCTAGCACTTTGAAAACAAAAAATTTCATAGTAATAATTGAAATTCAGTTGTTAATCATATTTAAAACAATTAAATAAATTATTTATTTTTTAAACAAAAATTTAAATAAATGATTCGCGTAACTTGAACTAACTCAATCTAAATATTTCATGGTTGGGTTAAGTTCTATTTGAGTTGAAAAAACTTACAACCTAAACAATAAAAGTGGGTTTAAAAAGTACTTGAGCCCAACCTAACCTACGAACACAACTAAACAATGTTATTTTACTGTATTTGTAAATAATTTGATTCATTTTACTATATTTAAAAATGGCCCTAACATTTGTCATAAGTATTTATTAGAAAAAGGGGTAAAATACACTTGAGTTTGAATCTAGTTTTTTTATTTGGGTTGTATTCAAATGTAGGAAAATGAACTACCTTATTTACAAATATTGTAAAATATTAATGTTTATTAGTGATAGACAATGATAAAAACTAATAAACTACTATAATCTATTATAGATGAATAGAAGTTTATCAATGTCTATTATTATCTAATAAGGATAAACAACAAATTTTGCAATACTCTTTTCAATTGGTATTTATTTAAAAAAGAAAAAACAAAAAAAATCACAATTAACGGAGGAATCCAAATAGAAATCTTCTTCTGAGTGATATAACTATACGACCTTAACTTTGTGTATGTTAATAAAAATAAATAAATAAATAAAATGAAAAGATAAATATGCTTTTTGTTGTGTTGTCAATGTTTTTGAGATAAAACTAAAACCATTTTTTGTTGAGTAAATATTCAAATTAAGTGTATTCCATTGTTAAAAAAAAATGTTCGTAACTTCATACACATTCATCCATTAATTTTTCTCCTATTTATGTTAGCTTTTGTAACCTATATTCTTGAAAACACCTATAAAGAAAAGTTGTAAAGATCGGTGAATACCATAAAACACCTCGATACAAATATATTTACTTTCTACTTTCTTATTTTATCTTCTCTCTTGTTATTCTTGTTTTGCCTTTATATTATAACATCTTGAAATTTGATCCCATCATATTGATTTATAAAGTTGTTCCAATTAATTTTCAATGATTATGTCCCATCATTTGTAAATAATAATTATAATTGTTATAGGTAATTTTAAACCTAAAAAAAATCTAAAAAAAAAAAAATTAATCGAGATGATAAAATAGGAACAAGTTCCCAAGGAAGTCTAGCTTCCTCAGCCTATGCCTCAACCTTTGAGGCCAAGGCCAACTCAAAAGTTATAGGCCTTCGCAGGCCCTAGACTTCTTCCTCCTATCTGGTTGATCCTACTTCGCCTTCTTAAGTCCATCTTGAAAAGAATTAAGAGAAAAAGACAAGGTTTTGAGGGTAAAACTATGAAAATTGCCTCGTTTCAAACAAACCTAAAACAAACAAGAAACAAGCCCAAGTAAGGCAGTGCTGAATCATAGGAGCAGCAATGATTCCTTAATTTCATCACCAAATATGACCTCATCCTTGGCCTTCGCCCTGCCATCTTCATTTTTGCCACTCCATTGTCCACAAAGCCCTTGTCTTAAATGGTAGTGGTGGATATTGATGTAAGCGTCGCTCTCAGAAGACCTAATCAAATAATATTTATTAATTACCAATCTCTACAACTATTATTACTAAAGTGTAGTATTAGCGGCAAGACCGAGTTGATCCGCAGGGAAGCACGAAAATTAGTTTCTCAAAGCTAATTATTTAGCTAAAACAGTAAATTGAGGATTTTATGTGTGGGTGGAGGAGCAAGCATAGAAAAATAAAATGTGGAATATAAATTACAAGAAAAGTAGAAGGGACATATCCTAGTTTTTAGAGGCATCCCTAATTGCTTGCTTGATCATAAATTCATCATATTAGGTTCTATATTGTCTAAGCTTAGCCATATCACTCAGGAAACCTAGGTGAGAGTTTGATTTATCAAATTAGATGGGTTGCTCCTATGTACTCTCTAATCTCTGCACGGTCGCAGTCAGCTGGGTCACTTGGTCACCCATGTTTTGCAGTTGAGCTTGAGTCTCTTGCTGTAATTAAAAAGAACTGTTAGCAAATTCAAACACTAAAAACTTCAAAGTCATACTTGGACACGAATCTCGAGAAAATGGTTCCTCCTCCACCACGTCGACATGGACTACCTCATGTCTCTGAGCCATTGGCAAGCCTAAGGAATGGTCTGATAACGACTCGTCCTGCCTCCCAACTGATTCAGCAACTTAAGCAACAAGGTCACTCAAGCTCTAAAGATTAGTCCTAGCCTCCATCAAAATAGAGACTGTCTTGTTGGAAGCACTCGAACTCCTGTTGCCTACGGAGGTGTTGTCAGCAAGCTCCATAACTAAAGCCTCTAAAGAGTTACTTGAACTAGAAGACGGAGCATGTGTTGACTAGCAGGGTGTGACATAGACTTTGGCGTATGGGCTGGGCCGCCATCCTCGGTATCCATAGTCAAAGGACTCCTCCCACCGAGGACAGTGAGACTCGTAATCCAAATGGCCATAATACCCTTACTGGGCGAATCCTCATGGTGCTGAACTCCACTGCAACCATTGGTGCACTGCCTTTGTTTGCTATGAATGTTACCCCACCAATTGGCCAACCAAGAAGGTTAACTTGACGATTTGGCTTTTAAGACCATTCACCTCGTTACTAAGACTTGTTGCTCCACCATTGGACATCCAAGATTGATTTGGAAATCCTAACATGCTTAACTGACACAAAAAGAAAACAAATCAAAGCAAAAGAATACTTTAACTAAAAATTAACTAAGAAGAACTAATTGGCTTCTCCTGCAACGACGCCAATTTGATGTAAGCCTTTTTGGTGTCGTTCTCAAAAGATCTAATCAAATAATATTTATAATTGCCAATCTCTACAACTATTACCATTAAAGTGTAGTATTAGCTGCAAGACTAGGTCGATCCGCAAAGAGGCACGAAGATTAGTTTCTCAAAGTTAATTCTTTAGCTAAAACGGTAAATGGGGGGGGGGGGGTTTATGTGTGGGTTGAGGAGCAAGTGTAGAAAAATAAAACACGGAATGTAAATTGCAAGAAAAGTAAAAGGGAAATATCCTAGTTTTTAGAGGCATCCCCAATTGCTTGCTTGATCATAAATTCATCGAATTAGGTTCTATATTGTCTAAGCTTAGCCATATCACTTAGAAAACTTAGGTGAGAGTTCGACTTATCAAATTAGTCAATTTAATTAGATAAAAAACATCCTAATTAATTTAGAATAACTGCATTATGAATAGGGATTACGCCAAGGTGAATATATCAATGAGGAATTGCCTAAATCAATATTCATCATGATTCTTCCTAGGTCGATAGAGTAATGCTTTTCATCATAGACAATAAATCCCAAGTCTAACTAACCTTTTGCTACCTTGAATCAAATTACAATTATATGTCACGTATTGTAATTTAATGCCTAGCTAATGATCGTACATCTTCAAGCAGAAATACAACCATAAACATGCAAAGACGGTAAAAGAATCCAAAGAAAAAATAGAAATAATCAAAATTAAGAGTTTAGCACAAGTCTCAAAAGGTTACAATTAGAGAAAACCTAAAAAACTAGCAATTGTGGATTCTTACCTTCCCATTGAGATAAGAAAGCTCAAACCTGCTACCTTTCAGCCCAATTATATGGAAATATTCAACTCAAAACCTAAAACTAATGTTGTAGATGGATAGAGGGCAGAAAAATGAAGAAAACAAGTGTTCATTTGCCCAAAACGATCACCTGGATAAAAAAATATGACCTAATTTTCGAAGTGTAGTTTTTGTATCTACGCGACAACGTCGAGGTGCTGTTAAAATCAGTTGCATGCTGTTTTTAGCACCGCAACGAGGTCTTTTAGGGGCATTCTGGTCTTTTTAGCGTTAGGACTCCAAATTAATCTGTTTTGCCTTTGTTTTTTTTTTTTTTTTTCCTAATGCTCGGTTCTACTTTTTAGGAATTTGATACTTACAAAAGAACATTTTAAACATACAACAATCATCTCTAGCTAAGTTGAGGAAGATAACACATTTCAAGTACTATGAGTTATTTTGGGGTTTTCCTCTTCGTGGGACTCCACTCTCTGTAGCATATAGTCGTCAAAACCAATGATTCTTTCAAAGAAGCTACCGAAGAAACTTCTGGCTACCACACCAACAATGTTGGAAAATTCTTTAGATGTTTGTATGCATATTTAAACTCTCTTGCAAACCCCTGTGATCGAATATCCTCGATGAATGGGATTTAGTAGAAAGATCAAATAGGGACTAAATCCATCCTCTGTTTTTAGGGATATGATCTTCACCGTGGTAAGGATCCATAAATCCATAAATTTCTCTTGTCTAGCAAGTGGCAAATTACAACTTGATTTGTAATGCATATGTTGATGTGTCGTCCCTTTGCTCACTTTTTCTTTTTAGTGACCGAACCTTTCATGATTAAAACGGTCTTTTTACGTCTAAAAAAATGGAAAACACAAAGGGTCTTCTTATTTTATTCTATTATCATTGTTATTATTATATGAAAAAAAAAGAAAAAAATGGGCCCAGGAATTTTTTTTATTTTAAAATACACAAAATAAATTTGTTTTAACTCTCAAACTTAAGAAGTGAGAGTATTATTGGTGAGATATATTCATTTTGACTCCATCTTCAAGTATATCTTCGATGATGAACGAAATTTCCAAATTCTTCAAAATAATAATTTTGTAGAATCCATCCACCCAAATAAAATAAACTCATTAGTTCAATTCTATTGATTTAAAAAAAAAAAAAAAAAGATGACACTAGAAATTTCCTTTAAAGAGATTAAATTTAAAAAAAAAAAACTTTAACACAATTTAATTGTGGGAGCAAAAACAAATATAGCAATTAGACCCAAAATATTAGTAAATATGTTATACTACAAAAGAATTTACAAATATAATAAAATTTAGATTAAATTTAGAGCTTATTAATGATAAATCATATTGTTAGTAAAGATCTGTCTATCAGTGATAGACCATATTACTAATAGGAGATTATTGATGATAGAGTTCATAACGAATAGAGTTTACTATATTTGTAATTTTTTAAAATATTATTATACACTTAATTATTATTTTAAAAGTGGTATGACGAATCAGAGAAATAACAAAATATATAGAATATTAAATTATTAGCAAATTTCTAAAATATATAGACCTCAAAAATTGAAAATAAATAAGAATTGAAAAGGTATTTGTATTTAAGAGAGTTAACTGCTAGCCAGCTACTTGAAGACGCTTTGATATTTTACAATGTCTATAGTTTTGCTTTCATTAGAAGTTTTAATGATAGTAAGTTTTATCTTATTTTTAAAAAAGAAGTTTAATAAAAATAGTATCGTATTGGTAACCAGAATCTTAGGGATGAGAAAAAACATATTTGTTCTGAAGTTATAATTTTATGGAAAAAATTCTTTGACTTAGGGTGTCCAAATCTGGAATTCGAATTTAGATTAAGCTTATCTTCGAGGCAAATAGGATGCTGCATGAATTTGATGTGCCTCATTCATCAAATGGAGAGGATTACGGAGTAGGTTATTTAGGTCAAATTCTCATTTTTTTAAAGCGTAAATGTATTGAGGAGCACATTGGGTGTGACTTATTCATTGAAAGGAGGGTCGAGATCGAGTAGGTTAGTTTGGGCCTTTGAATCAACCTATCTTTTTTTTTTTTCTCCCAGCTCAATGGGGTTACGAGGTATGGTTTTTGGCTTGAATTTTGTCTTTTTCTTGATCCTAGTGAAAAATTAATTATGACATCTAGTCTAGATCTATTATACCGATATCCATATTTGGGACCGATTTAGTTTGATTTAGTTCCCGATTTTTAAAATATCACACATTGAACCAGCTTAGTTTTAGTTTCGTTTTAATTTTCATTCATAATTTATGTTTGGATACTCAAGATTGAAAATATTTTAAATAAAATATGATATTTATATGAGTGATAATCGATTTGATTTTCCTCAATTTTGGAGTCAACCAAATACCAAACATAACTAATCAATTTTGTAAGATAGGACATCAAAGCGATTTCCAATAAAGTACAAAACCAATGGTTTGATTTCATGTTAATATGATTTCGGTTTTGGGCCCATTTGGTATTTTCTTTCTTTTGTTCTTTTTAATTTTATTTTGGCTTTTCTTTTCAATCAACTTTTTTTTCTCTCAAATTAAAATTGGCTTTTTTTTTTTTCTTTATATAGACTAAAATGATAATTTTGTTAATTTTCTTTTAGATAATCATTAAGCTGTTTTATTTCTTCTAAATAACAAACATGCATGCATCATTATAATTGGGGATTTCTCTAAATAATAAGTTATATGCACCATAATATAATCAAAATACTAAAAGGTAAAAATAATAATCTAGTACTCCATCGTCCATCCAATATAATAAAATATTAAAAATTTTAATTAATAGAATGTCCATCCAAATTTAAGGGTATATATATTATAGGGTCGGTTCGATTTGGACTATTTTTTTAATTTAAAAAAGTCGAACTAAACCAATAATTTTTTATTTTCTCTAAATACAAACTAATATATTTAATTTTGCACTAAAAAATCAAGCAAAACTAATAAATTGATTCGGTTGGATTCAACTTTTTAAATTTCTTGTTTTACTCCTAATTTGTTATGATAGGACAGAAATAAAACTAAATTTAAAAGCGAAGGACCAAGATAAGATTTAAATTGCAAATAATGATAATAACAAAAACAGTAGGCTCACTCAAGGTAGTGAGAAAATTTAATTTCTTATACTAAAGGAGTATGAAAAATTTAAACCTTTTAATATTTAATTCATAAAGTTAGAAGACTTTTGTACTTATCTATGCATTCCATTATTGTGCACATCAGCCTTAAAACTAACGAAATAGGAGGGAAAGTTTCCATAATAATAATAATAATAATAATAATAATTAAAAAAACAGGTGAAAGTCAATTGGAATCAATTAGAGTATGAATCACGCTTTCTTTTATTTTATATATATATATATATATATATATATTTTGAAAGAAATTATTTTAAATGATAAAATTGTTAAAAATATTTATAAATAATAGTAAAATATCATAATCTGTCGCATGGATCGTGATAAATTATTATCTGTATCTATCATAACACATATAGATATAGATAATAGTCTATGACGATCTATTACAGATAGACATTAAAATTTTTCTATATTTATAATTTTTTTTCATCTTTTTGTATTTGAAAACAACCTAATTTTTATTAAAGTACAAGTTTAGTCCCAAATTTTATTTATTTATTTATTTATTTTGTCTATGTTGTCCCTGTAATTCAAAATTATAAATGTAGTCTTTACATTTTCAAATTTTTTAAAATTCATAAATTAATTAGACACAAAACTTAAAATTGAAAATTTAAGGTCCCGTTGTGTAATTATTTCATTTTTGTTTCCATTTTTTTAAATTAAGTCCATAAATACTACTTCTACTTTCAAATTTATTCCTTTGTTATCTACATTTTACCAATGGTTTAAAAAACAAAGCCAAAATTTGAAAACTAACAAAAATATCTTTTAAAAATGTGCTTTTGTTTTTGTAATTTGGCAAAAAAAAATCAACTATTGTACTTAAGAGAGATGTAAATCAACGTAAAAAATGAGAGAAAATAAGCTTAATTTTCAAAAGAAAAAAAAAAGCAAAATAGTTACTAAATTGAGTCTAATTAATTATATCAAATAAATAAATAATTTTTAAAAAAAATTTGAATTTAATAGCCAAGACATAAAGTTAAATCTTTAGAAAATTATTAAATACTTTTCAAGACTCGAAATTAACTAGACACCAACGACCTTGTAATAAATTTGATAATGAATGGATGGTTAAGGTTGTGGTAGGTTTGGATTATTAATTGACTTGGGCCTGCATGTAAGAGAGAATAGGTAATAGTTTCTTTATTTGCATGTTAGAGTTAGAATGCCTATTTTGATAGAAATATTGAGGTCTTAGTCGTATGAAAATTTTTATGAAAATATCAATAAACTATCGATTTCGAAGAATATTTCACAAAAATTTTATAAAAACAAAAAATTTGAGATAAAATTAAATTGATAAATAATATTTTATGATTTTTAAATAAGTTAATATGTCTAAATTTTTATATGAGTTGTTTTTAAATATAGCAAAATGAGTCAAACTATTTACGGCTATTGCTGATAGACAATCAATTTTTTCTATATTTATAAATAGTTTGATATTTTTTCTATTTGTAATAATTTTCCTATTTATATTCTATTACATTAGTATTATTTTGTTGTTTATTATTATTATTTTTTTTATCTTTTATGAATTTTTCTATGATATAATAGGAATGCAGATTTATCATTTATGTCAATATCAAACTTATAAAAACTAAGAAATATCGACATGTCGATAGAAATTTAATACTATAATATTAGACCGGGAGAATAGTTTGAATCTTTCAAGAAAAATAGAGACATGATGGGTCTTGTCTTGCATTTGCATGTACAGAGAATGAGAGGTGATTCATTTTGAATTTTGCATGTGAGAGAGAGAAAGACAGTAAAAATAAGAGGAAACCAAAAGAGGGAGGAATTTGTCATGGGTATGGGTCTAGAGAGAAGTAGGTATATAATAATTCTTTCACGTCTCGTGTTTTGGTTGGTTGAGATTCTTAATCATTTCAAAAAAATTTTGATACTCATATCTTATTGTCTATCTGTGATAGACTGTGATAAATTTAATATTCACAGTATTTTTTTTTTTTTTTTTTTTTTTTTTTGTCTTTTTGACTAAGGGTGATTATTAAGATCAGTATTGGTGCGTTTCATAGTTGTTAAAATTGAACATTCTTATGGTTGAAGATATGCATATAAATCATTAGCCTTGGTCGAATTTAATTTTTTTGAGGTGCTTCATTTGGATAATTAGCTGATATAATAACTATTAAAATATGATTGATTTGTAGCTGGTTTGACTTGCTGACTTGGAGCTGATTGGAAATTGATTTGGAGTTGATCTTTTACAACTCTTAGTATAAATCTCATTATGAAAAAAAAAAAAAAAAACAATGCACCAATATCGAAAATTAAGGTAAAAATTAAAGGAAAAAAAAAAGGATTAGTACCATCTTAATGGACTAAATATTATTATTATTATTATTTAAGAAACTAACTTGGCTTATTATATACTAAAAACTTGGAATCATTAACAAAGATTTAATTAACTAAATTATAAGAAGTTTAATGAAAAATTTAAATTTACAGAGATATTGAAATTTGTACTCAAATTTTAGGGGTGTGAGATAGTAATTTATGTAAGGAAATAAAATACAGATGAAATTGGAAAAGAACCTATTATTAAAAAAATGGACATAGCACATTAAATGAATTTTTAACGTTTTCAATTGACTATGAAATAAAGTGATCAAGAACGGCTAAAATGAGCATAGCTTAATTAATGTAGTGTTTGTACGGTTAATCTTGAAGTAAGAGTTTCAATCCTCCGCCCCACATGTTGTCAACAAAAAAGAGTAAAAAAATGTTATCTTAAAATATTATTTTGTGATTTGTAACTCGTGAGCGTAGCTAACTAAAATAATAATAAAAGAAAAGAAAATTTCACCTAAGTATAATTTATTATATCCAGGAAAAGATGACTTTTTAAAGGTCTTTAGGGTTTTCAGCCTATTTTTTAGTTGAATCTTTAAAAATAGACTTAAGAGTAATTTTATCATTATTATTATTATTTTATATGTTGATATGATATTTAAAATTAAAAATAATAATGGTTAAAAAGCTATCTTTTTCTCAATCTTTTCATCTCACCCTCTTTCTTCTTTTCTTGAATTATTATTTTAAATTTAAAATTAAATTTAATGTCAATATTTGAAATAACAATAAAAATAATTTCATAAACGTTTTAGATCTATCCTTAAAAACTAGATTGGAGTGATTAGATACTTAACATAGAAAAAATAGACAAAATATATTTAGAAAAGAAAAACAAAAAAAAAAAAAAAAGCATCAAGTGACACATTTTTATATTAGGTGCAGTTGCATAATAAATAGGTGCAATCAACTTCGGAATAGAACCTTAACAAATATATACATTATAACATTTATGAACTGTTAGTTAATTGATGAAAAAGACGTCATGGTCATTCGTATTCATTACGTTGTCGTTATTTTCCAAAGCATGTGAAATTATTCAATCTATGAGTTATAGAGTTGTTCTTTCATTTTCCCTTTCTAAGACCAAACTTAAATTATAAATTAGTTTCGTATTTAGCTCAAATTTTATTTAATATAATAATAGGATGGTTTTTGAATTTTCTAAATTAATACGCGTCTATTTAGTCTCTAAATTTCAAAAGTATCTATTAGATTATATCACCTCTCTCGATGTAACTTTAAACAACATTTGAAAACTTCACACCCTTCTAAATTAAACAGTTTTGATAGAAATTTTTTAAAATAAAGACATTAATAACTTTCAAAATTTCTTTTAAGTAATTGTCAAATATTTGTATTTCTTTTAAGATGACTTATTTTTTCAATTAGACACTTGAAAATATATTCTAAACGCACATTTTACTTCTCCCGACACTCCTTCAAATGCTTGTTAGAAGAGGTAATATAAATAACTTAAAATTCATAACATATACTTTACTTATATTTCCTTTGAGGCAGTCTAAATTGGCATCGAAAAAGAGCGGATGATCTCCTATGCGGTCCAAAGTTGCATTGGGAGTGGAGATCTTCCCATGGTTTCCTACGAATTTTTATTGGGTAATAATTAAGTGTAACCTAGGTTGCACATAATCCACATGCATCCTCTTTTTTAGACACAAAGAAAAAAAATTCAATTAAAAAAAAAAAAAAAAAAAAAAAAAAAAA
>QLSR01000191.1:1201591-1216476 GCA_031780015.1 Citrullus colocynthis
AAAAAAAAAAAAAAAAAAGAGGAAAAAAACCCCTCAAATTTAACATATTTTACTTATTGGCAGAGTAAGTGAAAGTGCAGATATTGATTCGGAAGACAATAAATATAAAACATAATTACCATTGTTAATTTTTTAAATTTCTTTTTAAAGTAGAAGTGAGAATGTGAAAATTTAATCCTTCAACAGAAAAGTAGTACATGTCGGGAGCTGTGCTATCTTTGTTAAAGGTCCCTAAGCGATTTAACATACAAAAGCAATTGATTTTATATAGTCATTAGTAGGCAATCGAAAAAAAAAATTAAAAATATATTCTAGAAGAACATATTTCAGAATTTTGTAATTGCTTTCATGGAAGACTTGAAGAGATCCTTTATTATTACAAAAGTTGAATATTCTTTATAACGTTTATTGAACGCAAGAGAAATGCTATGATTCATGAACCAATTATTAATAGCTTCATTATAATGCTATGTAAATTTATGGAAAGACCTTAAATTATGCTTGTGCATTCTGCCAAAACAGTTGACTTTAATGTGGAAGCCTTTATTCCTACAAATTTAAAATTAAACTCAAATTTTTGAACAACTTCGTACTCTTTTATGAGAAGCTGGAATATTTTATAAAAATCAAAGTAACAGATTAACTAAATTAAGTTTTGAAAAACTAAAACAATTACCCAAAATTCAACTCCAAAAAGCCAAGCATGTACTTTCCCCATCGAGAGCAATCATGTTATGTTTTTAGAGGAATGTATTAAAGATATATTAGTAATTAATTAACAAAATTGTTAAGGACATGTTTAGTAGAGAATTTAAAAATAAAGGATTCAATAAAAACACTATCTCACATTTTTAAACATGTGCTATCGTAAATTCCTAATTTTAACAATTGTTTAAAATTCGTTTCACATTATATATTTATAAATAATTTAGCTGACAATAAATTATTATTAACTTATTTATGAATATGATCTATGTTAAAAAAAAAAATAAATTATTATTAACTTATTTATGAATATGATCTATGTTAAAAAAAAATTTATATAATTATTATTTTGTACTATTATATAATTTATAATAATTATATAATACATATTATATTTTTTTAAATAAATTGAGTATATAACATAATATATTGTATTTCTAAATCTTTTTATATTTATTTAATACAATTTTACATTTTAAAATTTAAAATTCAAAATCTAGATACCATAAAAACATAAAAATGTTGTTCTCAAAATTTATATTGTTTGGATTTCAAAATTTGTAAACAATTTTCGAAAATATAATCTAGATTTATCTGCCAAACATACATATGTTTCTGAATTCAATGAATCTGAAAACATAAAAGAGAAATTAAAAGACCAAAATTATTTTGGTGAGTGAATTAGGAGGGAGCCTCCAAGTACCTTGATACATTTGATCTATCTTGTAGTTCTCTCTGCCTTTTATATATTAAAATCATTTTAGTTATGTTTGGATTCTACCATTTTTTTGGGGGGCCTAGTCTGAATATGTCATCCTAATCTTTAAAGAACCATAGCAAATTTACTATCAGTGCAACTATCACTGTAGCATTTTTCTATTCTATCCAACCAATAGTAACAGCTTGGTTCAATCCAGACATGGTAATAACACCAATTGACGCATGTTAAATCAGAAGAAATGAGAGTTTAATTGACCCAAAGTTCACATGATACCAATATTATCTATGGGGCACAAATCAAAAGCATGATTGACCCAAAGTTCACATGATACCAATATTATCTATGGGGCACAAATCAAAAGCATGTCTCCTCAAGAAAGATTTTAGAGCTGGAAAATAAATATCGAACAAAATGTAGGTTGCTGAAGATACCTCGGCCGCATAATGTCTCAGGAAAACCTGTGAATTCAGTGTGGTGTCTTAAAGAGGGCTCTACTGACGATGCTGGTGGCCTCAATATAGCGCTCCATGCACCTAGAGATGCAACTGCCCTCACTTCCACTTAGGCTTGACCCTGGCTTGGTGATGCACTTGTCAAAGCACTTCACTCTTAAGGTCTGTGCAAGAGAAGTGCAATATATCAACATTGGCCAAATCGACGGAAAATAATAAATATAATCAATTAAATGAAAAGAGAAAGAGAGAAAATATAATCCCAGGTCAGAGAGAGAAAGAGATTGGCTCATGAATCTTTAGAACTCAAGGACACAGTTGTACAACCTATAGAACAAATCCTATTCAAGTAAGCTCGTGAGTCTTTTGGTTGGAAAGTCTACTCTTTCATTTCATTAACCGCAACAATGATCAAGAACCATGATGCTACTACAAGGAACATCCGCAGTGCAAGATAATATGAATGATCAATTTGAAATTATCCCAAATATATATGTATATCAAGAATTTAATTTAAAACTGTCTTTTGGGTATTTTCATATCAAGGAGATAAGAAATTATAATCAAGAAATTTGATATTACTAAACACACACAAGGTGCAAACTGCAAAGGAACAAGTGAACACAACACCCCATTACCCATGAGTGTGTACCCCAAAAAGCCTCAAGACAGTCTTAAAGAACACACAGCAAGGACAATATCTTCAATGTCCTACCTCCCGAGATGTATCCCATAAATAAAACTATAAAATTTAATTCACAAAAAGTAAAGTCTGAGAATCAAGTAATCAACAGAGTTAAAAAAAAACATATAGTATGATTTTAAGTTTTAGAAGAAATGGAGAAATATATTGATGGAGCGAGACCATACAAAAAATGTGAGATGAATGTCCCAAAGGGCAAAGGTTAAAAAAGGAATTCTAGTAGGCCACACTACGTACAAGATCATAATTTTTTATGGGAATGTACAAGATCATAATCACAAAAAAGTTTCAAAAGAGAATACTGGATGGAAAAGACCTTTCTCGTTGAATACTATATCGTATGGTAGATAAAGTTGAGATCAAAGCTGCCCCATTTCTCCTCAAGTCTACTTCTTCAAAAAACTTCTCATACGAGACTCTCTCCCACCCTTTCTTATTGGTTTGTTCAACGTTCAGATTTCCTTCTTCGACAATCCTCAACCAACTTATAAGGCAATAAAAATTGGATAAAAAATTTTCCTATTACCCATGCGCACCATTTCCCTAAAAGAAGAGACTTGTCTCCAGAAGAGGTTTCCTGAACCAAAATTTTTTTTTATTGAGTACACCTCATTTCATTAACAACCTCATAAATTGGGAAATCACGTCCTTTCCCACTTCAATTGGAGGTTTGGGCATTGGAAGATTAGCAGCTAGAAATAGGGCTCTCTTGGCCAAGCGGGGTTGGAAGTGCTCAACTAAGGCTTTGTGGAGGAAGGTGATAGCTTCCAAAAAAAAGTAGCAAGAGAAAGACTGGTGAACAGTGTTGAAAAGTACGGTCAAATTAAGAGCCCTTGGCTCCATATTTTGGAGTGCATTCAGTTTTCTGATAAGTGGTACAAGACAATGGTGGGAAAGGTAATAAAACACTGTTTTGAAGACCATTGGTTGAACAATGAACCTTTATATCATTCCTTCCTTAGTATCTTTCATTCAACTACGATTGTTGTCAAAACATCAAGAAGCAATGTATGTATAGAACCTCTAAAACGCAAAAAATAATATAAAAATGCCCCCTACTAGCCATTCGTTCCTGTTAATCTCAAAGGAACAATTGATTTTTTCTCCCCTATTTCTCAAGATATCTTCACAAAGTCCCTATCTTAATATAGAATTTTCTGATCCAATCTGTACTGATCATTATGAATAGTTTTTGGATACCTAGAGCAAGAATAGATCAAAGGACGAGTCCTCCACCACACACGGGCAACAACTTAATGTTATAGAACCAGGTTCAAGAAAATTCTTTTGTAAAATTTCTTCCTCCTACTAGGAATACCTCTGGCCCTCCCCTCCCAATTCAAAATCAACAGAGAAAAAAAAAATCAATCAATCAATCAATCCTACAACACAAGTTTGCCAGCATCAAACATTTTTCTTCTACAGCACTCGATCAGTAAAGAGCTTCCACACCTGAATTTTAGATTTCTACATCTTCAATTAAAAAAAAAAATAATAATAATAATAATAATAATAATAATAATGAAAATGAGGAAATGAAAAAAAAAAAAAAATCAAACTAGAACTGACGAGAGTATTTAAATTGCCATTTAATAACCATTTGGTTTTTAAAATTCAAGCCAAAGTTATCAAAACTGAAAAAAATACATTTGAAAAACTTAATTTTGTTTTTCGGATTTGGCTAAGTTCAAATGTTTCCTAAGAAATATGAAAATCAAGGTAAATAATGGTGAGAAAACAAGCACAATTCTAAAAAACCAAAAGATTACCTAAGCGATTCCATTTGATATTGTGATAGAATACCCCAAAATCCATAGGCTCAACAATTCGCATTGATTAATTCTTGCATACCATCTTTAAAAGCGACATCCTATCACTACCCAAACTTCAAAACCAGAACTTACTAATTAATTCCTCACATTTAAACCGTCACAAAACACCCAATATTGAAACGCCTTCATCAAACCGACTACTCTAAGAAGTCCAGATACATCCGCACAAGATATGAGTAATTTGACAAACAAGTTTGGAAGAAAAGAAAAAAAGTAAAGGGAGAGGTAGAACCTCAAGAAACTCCTCGGCGTAGGCCTGAGCAAGCTGAGTCTTGAGCTGATCCCTGAATTCATTGGCAGAAAATTGGGAAGAAGAACCGGTTGAAGGTGATGAAAATGGATCCATTTGTTGGGTACTTGCAAAACCCTATAAACCACTGCCCCTGTCTGTATTCGCTTGCGCAGTGCCGTAGAGCTGAATTTTGTGTTCAAGGGCGGCGAATGCGATGGCTATGGCAATGCAATTAGGGCGCGCCTTTGCTGTGCTTCAACCTTTACCTCGCCAATTCACAATTTGCTCATTTATTTTCATTTATTTATTTACTAAATCATAAAAAATACTCATGCACTATTTATTTCAAATATATCCAAAAATTAAGTTAAATTATAAATTTAATTCTTATAATTTGAAAAAAAAAATTAAAATTTAGTATCTTTATGAAATAAGGGTTTTATTGAACCATAAAAATTAAATTTTAACTTTTTCCAAACTATAAGTTTAAATTTGTAATTTAATCTAAAATTTATAATATTACCTCTAGTTTTATTATAAATGTTCCAAACTTACTATTAGGGAGAAATCATTGAAATTCTAATTCTAGGAATTTTATCTTTAGCCTGACGATGTTGGACCTTGATTTTCTTCTGTTTCGTCTTTCTAAAAAAAGAAAAAAAAAAAGCGATGATGATCTAAAATAGTGTAGTAATCTAATTCTATTTTTCATTCTAGATTATTTTCGTATCATTCATGTATTACTTTTTGTATTTTTTTTCGAAGATAGTTTTGAATTGTCTATAAAAATTCAAGAATAATATTGCAATTTTTTAAAAGTGTATATGAGTATTTTTTAAAAAATAGATGACAAAATTTTGGGTTATTTTCTAGAAATTAACCTATTTGATCTTTTAAAAAATAAATTAATAAGTTTAGTCACTGAAATTCAATGTATCGTATAAGAGTTAATTCTTGAACTTTAAAAGATTATCTAATAGATACAAACTTTCAATGTAACAACCCCAAATCGTTGGGGTAAATCCTCTTAGTAAATAAGTTTAAGTTATTATGTGTGAAAAAAAAAAAAGATAATAATAATAAAAATATAGTTATCCTTATATATTCATGCCTTTATTTAAGCTAAGTTGGAATTTAGAAATTTGAGCTAAGGAAAAATTTGGAATTTAGAAAAAAAAAAAAAAAGATAATTTTATCTTAGGGCAAGTAAAATAAGGTGATTAATTTTGGTGGGATTGGATAATTGAAGTAAATCTTGGTTGTAGAAGATTTTATTTGATTTTATTTTGTTTGGTTGGAAAAGAAAAGGGGAAAGGAGGAAGGAATAGGGAATTTGGGTTTTTATAAATAGGCATCGATTTGCGTGCCAAAATAAAAAAAAAAAAGAAAAAGTAAAAAGGGATTTTTCTCTTCTCCCTCGCGTGCCGCCGCCCCCCCTGGTTTTTTCCTTTCTTTCTTCTTCTTCCGCCGACGCTACTCTCTTCTTTCTTTCTTCTTCTTCTTCTTCTCCTTCCTCGCAAGTGGAGCGCCGCCGCGACATCTTCAGCGCCGCCGCGGTTTCAATCAATCTCTCTCTCTCTCCTTGCAGTGCCGCCTACTTTCTCTCTCTTCCACCCCGGTGCTCCTCCGCTGCCATTTCAATCAAACCACGCCTGATTTCTCGTCACCAAACCGGTAACGTGAGAGTAAGTATCTCGNAAAAAAAAAAAGAAAAAGTAAAAAGGGATTTTTCTCTTCTCCCTCGCGTGCCGCCGCCCCCCCTGGTTTTTTCCTTTCTTTCTTCTTCTTCCGCCGACGCTACTCTCTTCTTTCTTTCTTCTTCTTCTTCTTCTCCTTCCTCGCAAGTGGAGCGCCGCCGCGACATCTTCAGCGCCGCCGCGGTTTCAATCAATCTCTCTCTCTCTCCTTGCAGTGCCGCCTACTTTCTCTCTCTTCCACCCCGGTGCTCCTCCGCTGCCATTTCAATCAAACCACGCCTGATTTCTCGTCACCAAACCGGTAACGTGAGAGTAAGTATCTCGGACCCAAGGAAAAATTTATAGCTTAATTTGGTTAAAAAACTGTTGATGCTTGAGACTTATGTGATAAAAATTCTCTTAGGTGGCCGGGAATTGTGTTGGGTAAAAAGGATTAGAGCAACTGCAAGTTAAGCCACACTTGGTGGACCAAGAACTTTCCAACAGACTGTCGTGCGAATAAGTGAATATAATTGCTCAGGTAAGTGACTTTACTACCTGAACCACCTTCCCGCCTTATGTTTAGTTGCCATGATGAGTAATACTTCTACGCCCATTGAGATAGCATGCTTGTATGATTTTTCCTATGTTTCAAAGGATGTATGTGAAATGCTTATGCTTGTATATGAGATGATTGTAAACAGCGCTGTTAGTGTATAAATTCATGGAAGTAAAGGAGTGAGAATTTAAATTGGTCATGAGTACTGGGTAGTGGTAACTCCCCTACGTCGGCTGGATGTTCACCAGAGGATGTGTTTCTTCGGGTTCACCAGAGGTTGTGGTCCTTCGGGGTCACCAGAGGTTGTGTTCCTTCGGGTTCACCAGAGGTTGTGTTCCTTCGGGTTCACCAGAGGTTGTGGTCCTTCGGGGTCACCAGAGGATGTGTTCCTTCGGGTTCACTAGAGGTTGTGTTCCCTCGGGATCACCAGAGGGTTTTGTGTTCCCTCGGGATCACCAGAGGTGAGAGTTCCTTCGGGGCTCCAGAGGTTTGTGGACATCCAAATCCAACTTAGGGAGAGTATAACCAGTTCCCTATGAAAGTATGTTAGATATGCCTGTCTTAAGGCTAATGCACTTAAAGGACTTGGGTGCGAGTATAACCAGTTCCCTATGAAAGTATGTTAGATATGCCTGTCTTAAGGCTAATGCACTTAAAGGACTTGGGTGCCAGTATAACCAGTTTCCTATTGAAGTATGTTGATATGCCTGTTGTATGACTAATGCACTTAAAGGACTTGGGTGCCTAGCCTGGCTCTGGTAGTGGGGTCACTTACTGAGCAATATAATTGCTCACCCTTTTATCTTATTTTTTTTTCAGGTAAGGGAAAGAACGTGCTGGCGAATGTCAAGAGGAAACCTTGATGGCTTCACGGGACCCATAGTAGCTTCCGCCTAGCACTGGATTTTGTTTTTGTTTTCTGTTCATGGAATTTTGTTGATTTTATTAGGGGTACCCCAAACCAAAAATTCTTTCTATATGGGATTAAATAAAACAGAAATTTCCGTAAGTAGCATTGTTTCTTTCTTATTACTCAGCGTCGGGTCTTTTCTTGAAATTTGCATGCATTGAGTAATGGTCTGATTAGGATGTATTAGTCGGGTCGTTACATTCAATTTTGTATTTATATAAATTTTACGCACTTTTAAAATGTCTTATAATTAAGTTTTTAAACTTTAATAAACTGTCATTGACATATTTAAAATTTTTAGAATTTCACTGATACAATATATTTATATATGAAATAGGACCACAAAAGTTCAATTATGTGCTTGTTCTTGAAATTTTTTAGAAAATAATCGAATATTATTGGATATGAAAGTGAAAATTCAAGTGCTCATTAGATACCTTTTAAATTGAGGGATCAAATAGATATAAATTTAAATAGATATAAATTTAAAAGTTAAGATGTTGTATTTATAATTTAACCATTTTCTAATAACTATTTAAAAAAAAAAAAAGTTAAAATTTATCAACGAAAAATAGTATGTCTTATTAAACTATATTTTTATTGGGGTTGTTTTCAAATATAGCAAAATGAGCCAAAATATTTTTATTTTTATTAATATATTTAAATATGTAAAGATGTTATTTTTGTGTCATAATTTCATATATTAAAATATAACATTATCTGACACATTGATAGTTCGATTTTTTATGTTTACAATTATTGAATAAAAAAATTGATGAATAAAAGAATTGATTTTATCCTTTGAAAACCTTGGCTAAGATTAAAAATTTTAAAAGAATAACAATTCTTGTATTCAACCTAAGTGTAGTTCTATTGGTTTAACATGTTAGGAGATGAATATTCATTTTTATGCATATATTTTATTATTATCAATAATTAATATATATTTATTGTCTTGATCACTAAGCCGATTTTTTTAAAAATATCATGTCACATATGTGAGAATGAAAGATTTTAAATATTTTGATCGCTAAATTTCATGTAAGCATCAACTAATATGCTCCTCACTTATTAGCAAATTATTTGTTCCTTTGTTTTCTTCTACTTTGCGAACTTCTTACTTTATTGTATACGATTATATATTTTGATTTCTAAAGCATAAAATATTGTATATGTACTTTAATGATCTAGCTTTTGTTAGGGTTACTAATTTAGATGAGGCTAAGTTAGTAATTTAGATGAATGATTGCACTTTTCAATATGGTATTTTCTTTTTGACTTGTGAATACTATAAATTTTGCTATGATTATCATTAAATAGAGACACCTGTAGAAACATTATTGCATTTTTCATTTGTCTGACTATTGCTTTATGTACTTTCATCCACTAAACAATTGAAATCTGCATAGTTTGCTAGCTCTTTGATCAACTTTGCAAGTTGTTTTTGTTAATTCCCCAAATATTCCATTAGACCAATTTGAAAACTTCTATACTCCACGTGGATACTCAAAATTCATGGAGATTGAAGAATGATAAAGCTAGAGTAATAAAATGTGATTTTGGAGTAACATGTCAAATATTCGAGAGAAAACGAGAATGATATATACATATATTTTTACTTCTACAATATAGATAGATGGAGATTTCAATCTCTTATTTATTGATTGATGATATATCTCTTAATCAATCGAAAAGGATGATTTGAGAGATCAATAATGGTATAAAAATGGGTAGGCAATCTTTTTTTTTCCCCTAAAAAAATGTGTTATGAAATTGACTTGAAGGATAAATGAGGTCAATGACAAGATGATGATTTTTCATTGTGAAATCATTTTCTTTAATTAGCTTTTTCTGTTTTTTTAGGTATTTTTAGAATCTTTAACCAAATTTCAAAAGAAAAGCTAAAATTATGAAAAAGAAATGTTATTATAAAGGAGAGATTAAAATTTTCCAAATATATATCATTTCTTAAATCTGAAAATTAAAAAAGAAAATGAAAGAGAAAATTTAGAAAAAAAAAAAGAAGGGCCCATATGAAAAAGATTCTTTCCATTAATAGTTCGTATCATTTTCAATAATTGCAGCCACGATAGTAAGTAAAAGAAAATAAATAAATGAATAGCTACTTTAAAATAATAATAGCTAAATGGGAAAAAGAAAAACCAAAAAATAGATAGAAACTCCTTTTGATAGATCACTTAAAGTTCTTCGAAAGACAGCACTTAATGGGCCTTCTAATAGAACTTTTCCTTATCATCTCATACTTTTTTTTATTTTTTTATTATTTTTTTTTTGCACTAAACATATTTACATCAATTTTTTTTATTATTATTTTTTTAATAATATCACTTTATTATGTCTACTGAAGTCAACATAAGTACACAACTATTATTAAGATCTCCTTTGACAACTTTTGATTTTTAAAAATTATATTTGTTTTTTAACACATTTTTACAATGATTTTCTTCTTTATTAATGAAACATTTGAATTTTTAGTCAATTTTTAAACTCTCATTTAATAATCATTTTATTTTTATTTTCTCTTTGACTATATATATATAAACAGTTTATCGAATGCAACCTAAAACAAATCTGTTTGTAACGAAATAAATAACCTTAAAGATAGAAACTATGTTCTTGTTGGCATTATTTCTACTTTCGTTTTTAAACATCAAATTTGTAAATTTATTTTAATTTTAAGTTTATTTATTTTGATTTCTAAATTTTTAAAATATTTATTTTAGTCTCTAACTTCAAAAGATATAATCATTAACTATGTTGACATACATCATAGTCATATAAATTAACCAAAGAAAAATCGTAACGGATGACAAATATGAAAACTATTTTTCTATATATCACTGATATACTATTATAAAGTATATAATTGATATGCATAATATGTCGAAGTAATCATAGTTTGTTGGTTCAATGTTGTCATGGACAATGTAAATGATATAGAACTTAGAACAAACATGTTCAAACCATAGTGACCACCTATCTAACACTTAATGTCTTATAAATTTTCTGAAAAGTAGAACACATAAGCGGAAATAAACATTGTTTAAAAAAATCTAATAAATAAAGTATTTCACTCATGTATATAAATATAAACCAATTTTATAATTGGCATGTACATTTTGGAAGTTTAAATATCAAAACAAATAAATTGAAAATTTAATGACTAAAATAATTTTAAAAAATTTAAAAATATTGAAAATAGTATCTAACCCATTTCATTAGTTTTAAACTTTGAATAAAGACATTTAAATTAAACCATTCTCTAGACTAAAACTAATCACTTATGAATTAATTTATACATAAAAAGAAAAGGAGAAAAAGAGAAAAAGAAGCAAAAGAAGGAGCTTTGTCTCAATTAATGGCAAACTCTCTCATGATGATGAGTTTCGATGTGGTAGTTGATGATCATATTCTCCACGTTTCTCCAATTCTTAAGTGACACAAGTTTTCATCAGGTGTGGACCCAAATGTGTATGAAGCTTCAAATGTTGAAAATATCTTAGATATTATTATTAACTACTATATTCAAACTTCTCATCTTTTGTTTAAGGTAGGTCTTACTAATCGAGCTTTTTTTATATTGCTCTTTTAATCAAGACATATTGTTTTACGATTGAAATATGTTTAAGTCAGCTTAAAAGATAGCTCTAGGTTAAAAATCAATACTTTTGGTTCTTAAACTTTCTTAGAAGTAATGATTTAATCTCTAAATTTTGATTTGATGATTTAGTTTATGTACTTGTAAAGTTGTAACAATTTAGTTTATTCAACTCTAGTGTGTAATGATTTAGTCAATTTACTTTCAAATTTGTGACAATTTAATCCCTTGTGAAAAAACTCATCAAACTTAGTTGTCAATTTTGATTATGTAATTAATGACTCACACTTTGTAACTTTTAAACAAAATTTGACCCTCTAAATCATTACAAACTAAAGTCTAGAAACTAAATTATTACTTCAATTGAAATTTAGAGTAAAAAAGTGATTTTTAACTGATTAGGTTTATATGTTTCAATCAAAGCGTTTCTAATTGTATTCCTCGTTATGAATAATTTAAGGTGTACACACGAATTCATATATCTTTTTGATATATCATCCAAAAATTGTTGTTAAAAATAAATAAAATTTGATATGTCTATTATTGTCCATAGTTCATGTTACATCTAGGTTTTTATGTTTTTGGTTTTCCTTTTTCTTAAATATGTACTTGGGCTCCTTTCTATTGATGTCAAATCCAATTATAAAAAATATCAATATGTAGAAAAAATAATGTTCCACGGTATTTTGGAGGGAGATGCCTATATATCTATAATCTATAATATATTAAAAGACGAAAATTTTGAAAAAAAAATTGAACACTTTTGTCCCTTCCTTAATTTACTTATTTACTAAAGATGTCATTAAAGATTAATTATAAATAATATATACATAATTAATTATTAGTTATCAATAGAGTACACAATTAATTAATTATTAACTATCAATAATAAGTATAATAAAAGTTCAAAAGTTGGAGTGTAACAAGTCTCTACTTAATTTTTTTTTCATTTAATTTAAAAAAATGAAGATTTAATAGTTTTAGAATTCAAAAAGTTTTGTAACTTAACTTCTACTATCATAAAAATGAGTTTTCTTGATCACCATTCTCCACCATCACCTAAAGCTTTAATCTTTCTTTTTTGTTCTGTATGTGCATTATTCTCCAAGACTCTTTAATATTCAAAGCATCTCAAGATGTTGATACATTGTTGCAAATAATGCACCTCAACTTTGATGAATTTGAATTAGAGTGTTTATCAACCTATTGTTATGAAGAAACAATTGTATAGCTAAGATTTTTTTTTTTTTTTTAACTATCTTTTTATTAGGGTCTGTTATATTAAAAATAATTTTGTTTAAATATTTGGTGAAAAAAAATAATAATTCATTAGTGTACCTAATTTGAAGAAAGTGTATAACTAATGTCTTGAATTTTCTTGATTACTTGTTTAGGGATACTTTTTTTAATTGCCCTTTTATAATTAATATATCATTATGTTATTGAAAATAATTGTTGAAAAAAATAATAGATCAATCTTTTACATGCTTATGTTCCTTTTTATTTTGAATAAAAAATCATGTGACCTTATGCCCAAAGAAAATTTTAATCAATTATAATTAGTAGATTGATTAATTGNACTTAAATTTATAAAGTATGCCACTAATAAATTTAAATTATATATAATTACTAATATTTAAATCACAAAAAAAAAATTAAAAGGTTAGAATAAGAAAAGTTGGTATTTAATTATATAATTATTTGCTCTAATTACAATTATTAATACTTAAATCTTAAAGAAAGAATTAATACTCAGGATCTTTTGTTTTTAACCCTTCAAAATGCGGTTAATGAGAATTAATTTTGTGTTAAAGAAAATGAAACTTAATCCCACTAATTTTTTGTTAATAATGTCTTGAACCCCAATCACCTATTTAACGCCTACATTAAATTCATAATTAACCTGCCCTCTATTTAGTTCCATTTTTTAATTTATAAGGCTCTGTTCACCGTCAACCTTCCCTCTATTTAGATTCAATGTCATTGTTGGCTAGGATGGCCTTTGTTGGACGTCGAAAAATGAATTATTTGGAGTTATTCTAATTAATCAATTTTATATTCCCATTTTGCCACCTTTATTTTTTAAATAATACAAAATTACGTATAAATAATCACTTATTATTATAGAAATTTTGGTGCTAATTGAATGGAGAAAATCCATTCAACTTGAAATTTTTACACTAATTGAATGAAAATAAATCCTCTCAACTTTTTCAACCATTCTGCTTCTTCATCATCTATCCACTCTCCTACTAATTTCTCTCTCATTATAGTTAAAATAAAACAAAATCAAATATTTAAATAATAAAACCTTACATAAAAATTTATTAAAACGGTAGCAAAATAAAATCTAAAAACGTTAGAATGAATAATCAAAATCTTAAATTCTCTATTTTCTTCACCACGCTTAAATACTTTTATAATTATTCATAAATAAAAGGAAAATATAAAGGTGGAATATGAACAATTTTCCCATCCATTTATTTATAATATCATATTGATACTTCGTGGAATTTAAAATGGTTTGAGGTGCTAAAAGTTTTTATTATTATTATTCTTATTTTTATTATTATTATTATTATTTTAAAAAGACTTATTTTCGATCCATTTGATCACAAAAATAGACATCTATTTTTCTCTTAATTTTTTCTTTTTTTTTTTTTTTTTTAGTTTAATAAGAACGGAAAGATTTGAACCACATAAATTTTTTAATCCTTAACACATGTTATATGTCAATTGAGCTCTGCTCAATTTAACTCTTAATTTTCTTTCTTTTAAAAGGATTGTACATAGATGTAAATGTCTTATTTAACTTTGTTGCTTGCCATAATTATTTTATAGTTGATAACCTTTTTGAAAAAACAATGCAACATTTCTTTAAATCATAGTTGGATTCGTATTCAACCTCTTCATTAAAAAAAAGTCTTAAATTAAATATATGATTAGATAAATTCGAAATACCACGTGGTAGAAAACTAGTATATATTTTAAGTGCATCTTGGACGGCAAGTGTATCTTACCTAAATATTCAATCACAAGTTGCAATACAACAAACTTTATTTTTAGAAAATATAGATTTTTTCTATATTTTTCTCCCTTCTGTTCGAAGAGAATGCAATAGACAAAGGGTGAAGCCTGGACTGTTCAGAATCCTACATTGGAAAAATTAATGGACCTCACACTCTTAATAAAATAGATGGACTGCTCCAATCATTGCCAATTGGTTTTGAGGTGGAACCCCATACTATTTGATATGGTATCAAAGCCATATAGTCTAAACATGTATCCGGTCCAATAAAAAGAATGGTGAGCCCTATCATCTTGAGAGAGCATGTTGCGAATCCCACATTAAAAAAGTCAAAGGATTTCAAGAGATGCGCTACTCCACTCATGGAACCCCATACGGTCTAATATTGCACTTAAGAATTGTTTATATAGATGATAAAAATGAATGATATTGGGGGGGGGGGGGGGGG